>CAUYPK010134397.1:0-11977 GCA_963574355.1 Loris lydekkerianus
CTGGCTAATTTTACCCTTGTGATGTTTCTTTAGATACCTGCTCAGAAATTAGTCATTGTCTAGAAGAAGAGATTTACTACAAAGGTGATTGTATTGATATGTAAAAAAGAAAGTAAGAAAATGAGGAAACTAATAGATAAGGGATTAAGTGTGTACGTGACTGAAAAGGTATAAAACCTAAACTTGGAATAAAAAACTTTGCTATACACCATATCAGAGTGTATAGTCTGTTTCTTGACTTAACATTACAGGAGCGAGTTTACCCCTATGGCAAAGCTTCTGCTCTTTCGCGTCTCAGGTCACGCAACAGCCAGCAAGTTAGACTCCCAGAGCACCTACTGTAGCTATAGCCTCACCTTTCTTCTATCCCTCATTCATGGCCTCATGATAGTTTCCTATTGTCAGTGGATTCAAAAAAGAGAAAAAATGTGGCTGGTTTACAGATAATTCCATGTATTATGTGACTATCACCTAAAATTGGAAAGCTTCTTTCCTGGCTCATGCAGGCGTTTCCCTAAAGGACTACAAGGAGAAGAAATAACCTCCAAGGGCATGGTTGTAACTGATGCATCTGATGGTTCACTGTCTTAAGGGGCAGATGGCCAAGGCTCATAACCTGCAGTCACTAGACCCTCCATTGAAGAATCAGGGATCCAGCAAGGATCAGATCATAAGACTGGTGACATGGAAGCCTGAGGAAGAAGTTCGTTGTCTGACCAACCGGAGTGAGGGCAAGAGGGCATTTTGTCCTGTGTATGCTCACGAAGGCATTCATTGCATTTGTCCTGTGAATGCTCACGAAGGCATTCATTGCAGAACATGTTCTCAAGGATCAGAAGTTCTGGATGACAACGTGAGCTATTCTATGAGTATCAATCCACAGCTTTTTGTCCTCGCATCTACTGTTCTTGCCTGTTAGGGTGGTCACAGGACAGGTTCAGAGGAAAATCAACGTTTCAGCAATATCTGATCTGCCCAGGCTTTGCCGAGACTGACAATGAGCCTCCCAGAGGGCATCTGACCAGAAGACGAGGCAGCTTCCTGGGTTCCTTTTCCTGGAGCTCTTATGGTGAAAGGCAACCATTTGTTTTTACTGAAAAGAATAGTTCCTCTACACTAGCTTTGCCTTTCTTCCTTTCAGTCCTTTTGCCAACACTTACCTTTATGAAGTGAAAGAATATCTCTTCATTGTCATGTCTTCCCACGTAGCATCTTCTCTGAATGGGGAATTTGTATTACAGGAAAAAGAAAGAAGTGTGCCACGTGCTCATTCATTCTGTCTGTGTCTCCGCATAACGGACACATTTTAGACTGAGTGCTCTGATCAGACGTGTTTCTCTTTCCCTGACATTGGTCTTTGCCAAGTAGAAGATTGTGATTACGCAAGTGACAAGAACAACACTTAGCAAGCCTCTCTCTGCCGCATTGTCTACCTTCCAGATCCCATGGCAGGGAGTTCCAGCCGGTGTGGCGTGGCACCATGAGAGGCTGTGCGAGGATTTTAAGTGTGCCATGAAAATGTTAAGATTATCCATTAAATTATTTTCAAAAGCATTTCAAAGCTCAGTAAGCATATTCTTTTTTTTTTTTTTTTCCTTACTCTTTTTTTATCACCATAATTTAAGTGTGCTGTGGAAGTTTAGTTAAACAGAACAAAACCAGTTCTTAGGGCCACTTTCTGGATAGTACATGGAGTAAACATCATAAATAGAAGTTCACAAAAGACAAAAATAAAATCCGGAAAAAAATTGTTACTATTTTTAAATCAACATTTGTTCAGTTTTTTTTAGAACAGTAAGTCATATTGAGAATCTTGTACTGTGGTAAATGTGTAACTTATTTATGTGAAGTTTTTCCACAGCTACATCAGTGTTAGACACAGGAGTGTTGTAAACATGTTTTATAAACATTATGTCCATTTTCTTTTAAGCAAATTGAAGGATTGAAGCCAATAGATCTAAAATATTATAGGAAACATAGCTAAGTTTGATATAATTTTTCTTAACTTCTGCTCAATTTATATTAAACTTTTAAAATTTTCTGAGGCATTTCAAAGCACTGAAGAAGTAATTTGAAAATAAGAAAATTAGTCATATATGGTTTCTATATGGACCAAACTATGAATCTGCCAATTTATCCTATCTTGTAACAACTGTTCCATTCCCATCATATCCCTCATTGCTTTTATCTAGCGCTTCCTGATGTGACCTTGCTTGTCCCCAGACCTCTTTCTGCAGCCTTAATCTGTCCCCACTGCAGACTCCAGACCTGCTTCTCATGTTTATGGATTGGCTCCTCTTACCCCCCTGCAAAGGAGGGCCCTCCTCAGGACCAACCCTGAACATCTCAAAAGCAGTGGGACTCTACATTTTTCAAGAGTCAGTAAGATCCACTATTAAATCTTTAAAAATGTGAAACTCTGTCGGTTACTAACTGTAATATCCAAACCTCTCATCTTCCAAGTTCTCATGTCTAAAACAAAAGAACTATGAAAATGGTATACAGTAGACACAAAAATAAATTCAGCTTTTATTAATATTAGAAACATAAAGTCCAGAAATTGTGTCTAAACAAAACATATTTCCATTTCGCAACTATATTGTTTTTGAGATGAAAAACATTCTGTTCATAAAACTCTAGGGACATTTTCTGTGTTATAGATTATATTACATATTTTCCAAAATATCTTTATGTCTTAAAAATCATTTATAATTATAAGAAGTGAATGAAAATTATTTAAAAATAACAGCTATTTGTAACCACAACTGAGATGCATATTTAATCATATTGAAATGTTCTTATGTTGTTATCTAACTACAGTGCCATTTAGATAACTCAAAATGTGTGTATATGAACACTTCTATATTATTCTATTTTCTGTCTTTCCACACTAATATGTTTGTGTACATTATCATTACCTATATTCAAATCTACATTATCTGCATGTATTAATTTTGATCCATATAAAATAATATAATTTATGTATTTATAGGTAAATATATGCAGACATATATAGCTTCACATTTATTTAATTGGATCATTCTGGAATATTAATTAGTTTTTTTTCCAGACTAGGTATTTTAATTTATCTGTATATCAGAACAGCCCTCATTCTAGTGTCTATTTCATAGTGAGCTCTCAAACAGTATGATGTCGCTGTTACCGTGACCATGATGATAATTGTTATGATTATTGTGATGCAATAAATGCAAATCAAAATTCCATAGGTAAACATAAAATTCCTATAATATAGAATATTATTTGTAGTTTTCTTGAAAATATATTTTTAGCTTATTTTTTTCTAAAAGATTTTACTTTTTATTATTTTATCTGTGTGGTCATTTTTAACAATTTGACATTTTTATAATTCACTAGAACCTGTATAGTTGGCCACCTCCTGGGGTCACCTGCTTAAGTTGTCTTCATTTTCATGACTGGAGAGCCACCACATGTTCACTGCAGCACAGGAGGCCTGGTTCCTTGTGTTGACTACTTCCAGTGTTAACCAGTTTATTCCAGTCCTTTCAGTGGTCAACTGACAGAGGTTCTACTATATTTTGCTTTAGTTACATATGAACATTTTGCTTTCTTTGTTGGAAATTTTCAATAAAATATCAAGTAACTTTTTTAAAAATCAATCTTCAACTCTAATTTCTTTAATTTTTGTGACACTCATGACAATTATTTGGAAATCAACTTTAATAAGGCTAAAACAAATATCAAATAAAGTGGTAATAAATGAACACAATATACAGGGACATTAACTTTACTTTGCACTATTTTTTTAAATGTATAAAAATGAATAAGAATTCCTTTCATTTTTATAGAATAAGAATTAGAATTCTTATTCATTTTTATACATTTAAAAAAATTAGTGCAAAGTAAAGTTTAGATTTTAGAAAACATTGTACTTTCAACCAATCATGCTTAATCAATTGAATATATAAGACTTAACAACCTCTAGCTTGTACTATGCAAACTAATGTATTCTAGATAAATAGTATATATAATTTTAAAAAGTAAAATATTAAAGATTTTATAAGAGTATATGGGAAGAAATTTTCATTACCTAGGGAAAAACTACCTTGAACAGGCAAAAAAAAAAAAAAAAAAAAAAACACAAACACTTTAACCTTAGGTTTAAGATAAATAATTACTTATAAGTCAAAAGCATTCAGAAGGGGAAAACATGCACACATTTCTGTAGGGAGAACATTTTGCAACACAGATAATTTCAGCTTGAATCACCAAATATTAGGTTCCTGTTCTTTGCATCTTGGTTCCTAGTACCAAAGAACAGTTACTGGTGTGAGTCAACAGAAGAAATAAATAGCAAACCTAACAAGACTTACCAAGCACAACACGTTCAGAAGAGGGAGCAGATCTGTCTCTGTAAATGGAGAAGACAGGAAGTTAAACGGGGCTCTCTCCTTATTCTAAATGTTTTTCTTGTTGTTCTTTATTTCGCCTTTTCAACATTTTTTTGAATTTCAGGATATTGGAAGGTACACATGTTTTGTTTATATACTTTGTTTTTGTTTGCACAAATCGAGTCAAGGTTATAAGTGTGAACCGTACCCAATAGGTATGAATTTGCACATACCCCCCCCCCCCAATTGGTTTGCATTGAGATTTATTTTCATATGTACACTTCAGTGTTGCTTCATCAGTTCCAACCTGGTATTGAGTACACATGCTCGTTTCTCAATTCCTGTGATGTTTCACTCAGAAAAACAGTCTCCTTCTATGTTTCTGTAGGGCTGAATATTCATGGCTTTTCTCAGAAAGAGGTGGAGAGGTCCTGGAAGAGAGTGTTTAACTTATTTTTAACCTTATAAGACCATTTCCAGGGGTTGCCATGGCATTTAAACACTGTCATGGTGTTGTGGGTATGATACTTGCTGTACTAATGAGGCAGATCACTTGAGGACACAGTCTTGGGTTTTGGTCATGCACAGGCTCCAATGAACCCTTTGTTCCCTTGATCATATCTCCACTTTCTGGTTTCGCTACCACTTTCCAGTTGGTCAGTCCTTGAACAATCCCTGTTGTAAACCAAATATCTGATCAGTCTTTGGAGACCTCTTGGACCAGACATCTCTTCCTCCTCCTCCTTATTGCTACCTAATAATACCAAATTAAGCACTTCTATCTGGACAGTATCAACATACAACTACAATCAATGTGAAAATCCTATAGAAATAAGGGCCAAAGTCTTGAGTAGGCAATTTACAAAGGATATATCCAAGGGGACAATATATGTAAGAAAAGTTGCTGAAATTTATTAATCACCTTGGAAATTCAAATTCAATCTATAACGTAAAACATCTATGCATACATCAGAATGACTAAAAATAAAAAAGAATGACAATGCTTAGTGCCATCACTGAAGTGAATCCACCAGAACCTGAAATATCAGTTGGGGAGGACATAGATTGCCACAGTCTCTTCTGAAAACTTCTTGGCAATATCTACTAAAACTAAATTATTTGTCATTAGAACCTCCCTCTATGATCTTCCTACAATTCTTGAAATAAGTGTAGTTATTTGTTGAGAGCCATCACAAGGATTTTCATAGCAGCCTTATACAATGTTGTCCCCAAATGAAAATATCTAAAAGTCCATCAGGAAATTTGGGTATGTTCACAGAATGAATTCAAAAGAGTTAAAAGATTGTACATGCTTATATGGATGACCCTCATAAAGGAAAGTGGGTACATGTTGTAAGAATATAAGCTGCTATACGTTTTTATGTACATATTGTTATAAACTGGCTCCAGGGATCTATGGCACTGAAAGTCAATGCCCCCTTTGTCACAGGGTCATTGTGGTAAGAAGTTTCCTAGGGAAGGTTTCTGGATGCTGGTGATGTTCTATTGTTACTCGTCATATGTTGTCATCACTTTGTGGAAATTCATCAAGAAACTTTTTTTTTTAGACTTGTACACTTTGGGTATTTATTTTATAATTCAATAAGAAACTAAAACAATAATGATAGAGCTAAGTCCGAGCTGAGGAACGATGAATCACAAAACAGGCCTATATAGAATAATATGAAGGAGCTATTAATTCTTGTTTTATCAATTAAATGTAGCCCTGGAAAAACAGTGAAAAAACGGTGATATTTCCTTGTTTTAAATAACAACTTTTCTATATCTCCAAATGCTATCTTGTATATAAAAGGTGTGCCTGGCTATGCTTCTCACATCAAAACATCCTGATTTCTCACTTTCCTATTTTTCTCTAGCTGAATGCTGTAACATGAGTGGGTAAATAAAATGTATTCCAACAAAAAGCAACTATATAATGACCCATTTTAATGAGTCATTTGCATGAATTTTGAAAGGTATTGCATTATCAGCATTTAGAGATTTGCATTAATGGAACTGAAAATAGAAATGTACATAACCATCAGATTATAAAATTGGCCCTTCATTGAGTTCACAACAAAACTAATATTCAATGTTCCTACGACCTGAAAAATTTGTCTTGTTCAAGTAGCTCAAAATGATATGAACAAGTACATTCAATTTTCAGAGCCATTTGTACAGCGTATATATTTGTGTAGGGAGACTAACTGTGGTTTGACTGATGTAATCCATTTTTAAGATTGTCAGTGTCAATCTATTGTGCCCAGCAAGATCATTCTCTGATAAAGTGGTTTACCAGACATTTTGTATTATTGGAGTTTTTCTTTGCCAATTGGTGTACAACACATTGTGGCCAACAGGTCATTCCTATTTGTACTGAAGCCAGTGTTTTGGGACGTCATCAATCTTATCAGGGTTTAGAAAATATAGAACTATATTCTTTTCTTCTCTCACTATAAAAGAACTTCCTGGGAAAATTATGGGAGAAAAAAGAGCTATATTTTATGCGTAATGCCTATGTCACTGGATAGCATGGATGTTCCAAGGCTAATTCTGGCTCTGCCTTCTCATTGTGGACACTGCAGATGGAGAGCAGGAAGGCCAGGGATCTTTCCTGCCGGTGTCTGCTGCCTCCAAGCCTGAGCCTTGTGCTGCCTCGTGAGTCAAAGGCCCAGTCCTGCAGCCTTCCCACTAGCCCAGAGCAGGAGACAGGGCCTATCACACTAAACGTATTCGTTGTACTATTGGGGTTTTTTTTTTGTTTGTTTGTTTTTTAATTTCTTTCCTTTCCAACTCTTACAGAATTTTGTATTTTTCCCTGAATCCTATTTTCCATAGGTTATTTTTATTTCCTCCCTGAATGATTAGTACTGTATCGACCCATTTCCATGTAAAAATTTAAAGAAAAACAAAACAAAATTAAAAACAAATACAGAAAACTTCACCCAGAATTATCAAAGTTTTATAATCTAATTTGCTGTGTGCCTACCTCTCTCAACAATCTTTTTTTTTTTTTTTTTTTTTCTTTTCTTTTCTTTTCTTTTTTAATAGCTGGGATGAGAGCTTTGCAGTTGGGCCATTCCGCACTCAAATGTTCTCTAGGGAATTTTACTTGCCATATAAGCAACCTTGATTTCATATCTGAATAATTTCTAATGGGTGTTTCCACAATGCTTTCTTCTTAAAAACAGCTTCACTTTTTATTAATTTAGGACACAGCAAAATTGAGCAGAAGAAAAAAAGATTTCCCAAACACCTCCTGTGCCCCCAGGCACACAGCCTCCCCACTATCTGATGGTACATTTGTTATAATTCACAAACTTAAATTAACACAACATCACTCAAAGGCCCAAGTTTACATTAGGATTCATTCCTGTTAATGTTTATCCATGTGTCCACCACAGCAGTGTCAGAAAGGATGGTTTCAGTGCCCTAAAAAACAGCTGGACCTTTCCAATTCATTGATCCTTCCCCCTCAGCCCTGGAAGCCACTGACCAAGGACTTTCCCCCACAGTTTTACCTTTCCCAGAATGTCATATTGTTGGGATCATAGAGGATATAACCTTGGCAGGTTGCCTTTTTTTATGTGTATCTAATGACACACGTTTAACATCCCTTTCTCATCCTAGTTCATTTCTTTTTAGTATTGAATAATATTCCTGTTGGTACAGTTTACCCATTTACCTTCTAGGACATCTTAATTGCTTCCAAGGTTCGGCAATTATGAATAAAGCTGCTGTAAACATCGGCATGTAGGTTTGTGTGTGGACATAAGCTTGCAACACGTTTGGATAAATACCAAGGAACACAACTGCTATATCATTTGCTAAGGGTAAGTTTAGTTTTGCAAAAATAATAATCAGACAGTTCTAAAACAGGTGCACCACCTTGCATTCCAATCGCATTATATCTTAAATACTTGTTTTATGACATTAATTGTATTACATTTCACTGAAGCTGTCTGCTGCTTTTCTAGATAAAGGTTGTAAGCTTCCCCAAAGCTATCTTTTATTTGTCACTTTTTGTATGTCCTGAAACTAGTTATTTACCTAACTGAATATCTAGACTTTTTTAAAAAAAAATTTGTATTTAAATAAGCAATAAAACACACTTCATTTTCAAAAAAAATATAGTTGTTCAGTTTTTCTTAGATGAAACTAAAAATGTTTTCCTACACTGTGATATGTTATCATTATCTTATTAGTTACCTCAATAAATTCATCATGTGCCAGACACTTTTTCTCCTGAATGAAGAGATGATTCAGATCCGCAGGATGTTAGCAGATGTGGTCCAATGCCCTAAAATGACCCATATGATAATTAACAAAACATCAAGGACTTTTTGATATTTTTTAAAGTAAATATTCTATTTTCCTTCCATGTATATTTTTACAAAACACCTAAAATCAGTAATTAGTGGCACATAGAGACATTACTGTAGACTTATCATCTGAATTCTTCTTTTTTTTTTAATAACTGACTTTCGCATGAGTAGAGTATCCCTGAGACACTCTTACTCTGAAATGAAGTTGACTCTTGAGCAGTGTGGGTTTGAACTGTGCAGTTCCACATACACCCAGCTTATCCTCTAGCTCTGTCAGGGCTGAGGCTGCGAGACCAAGCCCTCCCCTCCCTCCTCCCCCTCAGCCTGCTTAAACCATGAGGATGATGAGGACGGCGGCCTTTACAATGACCCACTTCTCCTGATCACTAGCAAATATATTTTTCCTTCCTTATGATTTTCCCAATAACGTTTTCTATTTTCTAGATTATCTTATTATAAGAATATCTTATATAACACATATAACATACAAAACACGGGTTCATCAACTATGTTAATAGAAAGGCTTCAGGTCAAAGATGACTATTAAACAAAAGTTACTCACAGATCCCTGCTGTGTGGTGTTTGCTGCCCCTGTGCACCAGGTTGTTCAAATGTCAACTGTATTCATCCCCAGCCTTGTTCTTGCATTTTACTGTTTAAACATGATTTTAATTCCAAACTTTACCCAAACCATTTCTTTTCTTTTTTTCCTATGTTCCAAATGATTTCCACAAAGTTTCCTCAGACATTCCATTTAAATATGACCATTTCAACTCCTTTTATAGTTTTCAAAAATAATATATCCATATACGCGACTGATTTTCTAACGACTTCTTTATAATTTTAACTTGGATATAAATTTTGGGTTTTACATTTATATCTATTTTAAACAAAACAATAACATTCTATTAAAAGAAAATTTTAAAAGAGAAAACTCTGAAAAGCTGTAGATGGGCAAAATATGACACCAGTTTTTATCATTGTCATATGCCTATCATTTCCTTGGTGGACAAAACAGCAGAAATTCCCTGCGTGCATCTCCATTAGCAAAAAATAATAGGATCAGAGTCACACAATGCATGCTGGTGCAATGACAGGAGAACATTCCAGAGCACGAAGTTTAGAAAACTGGGTGTACTAAACTGTCCAAAGTGTGAGCACATCCAAGTTGGGTTATAAACTAAAAATGTTTATTGTTGTTTTGTTTATTTTCTACACACATCTTTGAATAGTGATCTTGAAAACACTTACATTCTATAAGGAATCAGCCTGTTAAAAATTTAGCATGAAGATATCTGAAAGAATAAATTATCTTCTGGAATTCAACATAAACCGTTAACTCTGTGTTGTGCTATTTTTAATATGGAAACAAGGTGAGAGCAGCCTGAACCTTTGTCTTTAAAACATGTTATTCTTTTCTTTCTAGATTATAACTCATGTCTGTATCAGTATTCACCATTATATCTCTATGGCTCTTAGGCATACAAATTACATGGTATTTTCTACTGATTTAGAAAGGAATCTGCAATCAGTCTCTTTATAAACTGTACTCATTTGATACTGAACATGAATTAATTGAGTTGCCTTTTCTCATAGATCTGTTATTCACATCAGTGACTATATTAGTTAATTGATGTGTGATACTTGCCTGTGCGCCTGGCAGTCTGGAATACCAAGAAGAAAAGCAGATCATTAACAATCGCCAGGCATGAATGAATGAGGGCAGGGCACATTCACACGTGAATTAACACCAGAAATGTGTTTTAACCTTTCATCTCAGTTACTGATTTTTTTGTATTCAAGTTATTTCTACTTCACAGCTGTGTATGGGGTGTGTGTGTGTGTGTGTGTGTGTGTGTGTGTGTGTGTGAAAACTCCCTCTTTGAATCTACTGTGCATAATTAGATGAAAGCTGTGCTTCCAGGGGAATTTTCTTAATGGTGTCCTTCAATACTAGGACAAAAGGAAAATGCCTCATTCTAGGCAGGGTGGAAACATTGTTTATGGAATAGCCTGTGATCCCATATTTTGTTAGGACAATGGCAATTGGTGTAAAAAAGTCCAAAAGAAAAGGAGGGGTCTCCTCTCTAGGCCAAGGTTCAGAACAGGATCTGCATTCCCTTTTCTATAAGTGCTTCTCATAATCTGTGATGTGTGTATGCCATGGAATGTTCCTCAGCCCTAAAAAAGATGGGCACTGTGATCCTTTGATACAATTTGGATGGATTGGCAGGACACTCAACGATGGAAAGGCAGGCATCACTTATCTCAATACTAATTTGAAACTCATAGATTAACAACGACGTGCTCATGTGAGAGAAACACCCAAGTGAATCCCAGAAGGAGTTGTGGGGGGTGAGGGTGGTTGTCAGGATACTTCCCAGTGGGACCCCAGTGCGAGTGTCTGGCACACTTCCCGTGGGAGGAATGCAAGCCAGGTGGGCTAATTGCATGTGCCCTCGTATTAAGGGGTGGGGGAGTGGAGTCGGGAGAAACAGGCAGTTTAGCAGAATGCAAAGCTTAAAGAAAGTTTTTTTTTGTATTTTTTGTTTTTTTTTTTACAAAAGGAAGGAGTAAAAAAAAAATAAAGAAGACCAATAGAGAATAGGAGTAAAATAAAAGTTTGCCATTTTTTGTTTTTGAAAGTACTTTGATATAAATTAACCAGGAGAATATAAACAACATATTGTGTTTTAATATAATTTATTAATCTGATTTTGGTTTGTAAACATATCAGATAATTAAGATATTAGTATGATCTACATGAATTGTGTAGATCTATTTTAATCATTTTGTTCAAACTTTTTTTTATTGTTGGGGATTCATTGAGGGTATAATAAACCAGGATACACTGATTGCATTTCTTAGGTAAAGTCCCTCTTGCAATTCTGTCTGGCCACCAAAAGGTGCGGCACACATCAAGGCCCCACCCCCTCCCTCCTTCCCTCTCTCTGCTCTTCCTTTCCCCACCCCTCCCTTCTTCTTTCTCTCTCTGCTCTCCCCTTTCCCCAACCCCACCCTGTCATTAATTGTCCTCATATCAAAATTGAGTACATAAGATACCATGCTTCTCCATTCTTGTGATGCTTTACATCACATTATTCTTTAAGAACAATGTGTTCCACTTCCATCCAGGTTAATACAAAGGCTGTAAAGTCTCCATTTTTTTAATGGCTGAATAGTATTCCATGGTGTACATATACCACAGCTTGTTAATCCATTCCTGGGTTGGTGGGCATTTAGCCTTCCACATTTTGGTGATTGTAAATTGAACTGAACAAT
>CAUYPK010134398.1:0-38528 GCA_963574355.1 Loris lydekkerianus
ATGTTGAATAACTTTTGAGAAATTGTAGCACTGTAGCTATGGATGTCTTTATAAAGTTTATTCTGGGAATATGTATATGTGTGTACAGGAAGGTGTGTGTGTCTATATATGAATAGGTAGGTAGGTAGATAGATAGATAGATAGATAGATAGATAGAATGAGGTCTAACAAATAAGTTTACAAACTAATCCTAGAAAAAGTGCTATATACCTCATTGCTGAATATCACTGTGGTCATATTTGAAGTACTTCCTGGGCCATCTGGCGACTGTAATGATATTCTGCAGTGAGATATGTGCCACTTTGTCTAAGCTGAGTTGGCAAACTTAATTGTCAGACCTCGTATATACTGCATACACACACATTTCTTCCTAAAACAAGAAATTCCTACTGAAGGCAGGTTGTAAAATGCATTTCACTTAAAAAGCATTATAAGCCTTCACTGAGACCACTCAGAGCTTTGGCTTGGTCTGTGACAGCCTGGTCAGATAAGAACAAAGGTTTGTTCACTTATTTGAAAACACAATACTCGCAGGGCAACCACAAAGATGCAAACCACAAAAATGATTCTGTGGAAATATTACTGACAGTACAACTGTGGATGTCATGAAATTAGAAGTTCATGTTTTAACATAGCATGCATTTTGAAGGCTGTTTTTGAAAGCCTGTATTCTTGGAATCAGTGTGTATGACATAATGATGGCGATGGTAAACCCAACTTCATAGATTTTACAGGAAGTGTTTGGTTGTCTGCACACACACTTACTTTCTTATAGCACACAAATGAAAAATATGGATATGACTGTGAGATCGAGATTGAGAATGTTTCATTATTAGATTTAATTTGAATGCTGCTTCAAGTTGAGCTTTTGCTCATATGGAAGAGGGAAATGTAATGATAAGAGAATCACTAGAGGCTCACAGATCTATGCTTGCGTCTTCCGCCACTTTTAACTATCCAGGTGACTTGGATCAAATTACTTAAACACTCTAGACCTAAATTGCATCAAATGCAAAATGAGCTGATACTAGCAACTCCATAGAAGTGTCGTGACAAGTGAGAGAACATATGTGAAGATCTCAGTGGCTGGCCAGTGTGTAGAGGTGCTGAATGCTTGCCAGTTATTATTATTATTATTATTAATAGCTCTGTCTGGGTTGTTATGTATCTGGCAGTCACTCCACATTTCTCAGAATAGATTATGTAGTCCCCGTAAGTAGTTCAGGGAAGAGCCTGCTGAAAGAGTAGATGACATGGATCAGCTACATTTTACCTTATGATATATAAAGGATGTCACAGCAGTCATTTGATGCTAGAACTGCCTCATGTATATTCAGACCTTTTATAAACGTTGGTATATGTGTGTGTGTTTGCAGTTTGCACCTTTAAGAATCCACTGTCCATTTCTTCCCTCTCTTTCCATTTCTCTTTCTCACATCTCTTTGACCTCAAATCTCTAACTCACATCTCTCACGTTAGCTTGGTTTCTAATTTTAAAATTTGTGTTTGTGTCTTTCCAAAACCAGTGACTTAAACATCCTTCTTTCTACCTGGACTTTCTTTTTAAAGGAAGAAAGAATATCCAGATGATTTAAGCAAATGGGAATTTAATTCATCAGATTTAATCTTATTTTCTTGCTTAGATTCATAGCTTTAATCTGTAAACAAGCTCATCATTAGGGAGATAGGTAATTACGCAAATTAGATCGGAGAAACTTTGCCAGGGGAGATGGATTATGTTTACTCTCAAGTGCTTGGCACCAGAGGAATTTCTTTCTCACACAAAGCTCCATCTCATGTGGCTAGAGAGGTGGAAAAGATTGGAAAAGTCTCTGAAAGACATGTTTTTGTCCCTAGGACTAGCATACCTTTACTGAGCTCTTGTTCCAGCCCGTTTGTGGGGGTCAGGGTGGAGTGAAAGACCAGCGGAGAGTGTGGAACAAATGGGGACCCCGTGGTTTAACTTTTACCAAGAGCCCGGCATATATTGTCTGCCCTAAATATGTTCTTTGGTTTAAATGGAAATTTTCCTAAAATTTCAAGATGTGCTCTGCAAAAGTTGAAGTGCCTTCATGAGCAATTAATCAAATTGCCCTGAAAAATTTGACTCTTAAAAATAATTTCTAAGCTTGAAAGTAGATATGTTATCCTCAAAGTACATATAGTCCACATGAGAAGTAAAGTGTAAATGTGAATTGATGCCTCTGTCTTCACGTCTTAAAAGAAGGATGGGCCAAAGATTGGCGAGTGGAGTAGAACGTCAACCATGAAAAGATTTCACAGGAAGACAGGATTACTAAGATTTGGGGCAGTGGAGAAGACTGGGGTTGAGGGTAGGCAAACTGCATGTGGAAAGGAGATAGCAGAAAACAAGTTCTCTTTGAACAGATGGATCCTTATAAGGAATCATAGATAATAAATTCTGCAAAGGCAGTTTGGATATTGGACACCAAGTATTGTCTTTCTGTTATGGACATGAGGGAACCAGTAAATATTTTAAATAAAAAGTGAACTAAAGAAGTTCACAGGAAAATAAGAATGGTCAGACATGAAGTTCAGAAAGTGTTTGAGGGGTAGAGAGATCATTTAGGAGATAAAGTATTCATTCTTTTATTTTATAAAAGATTAATTGACCACCCTCTATGTGCTACGCCCTGTACTATGAACAGGAGATTCAGCAGTAACAACACAAATGTGAATTTTGCCTTCAAGAAATTACATTTGCAGAAATAAAGCTGTTAAGTCAAGATTATTTTGGCTGTGATCATCATTGTAACAGAAAGGAAACTGTTCATCTCTCCACTCAATAGCTCATTTGACAAGCACATTATATTCCAGGAACCTACTAGTAGATGTCAGAGGTCCTTCAATGAACTTATGATCTGGGGCTTCTGACTTCACAGAACTCAGAAGTTAGCAGGTAAAAAAAATGATAGATACTAAAGACCAGTATTAATCTTTTCCTTGGTACACATTTTTTGAAGTACAGCATACACATGGAAACTTACTCACGTGTTAAATGGTGCATTTTTCACCGAGTCAACACAATTGTGTAACTAGCACCTTGATCAAAAAAACAGACTGTGAGCATCTACAAATACCCTTGTGTCCCCTGCAGTTACTATCTGTTGGGAGTAACCAATATTAAGCTTCTAAAAGCAAAAGATTAATGTTCCCTGTCCTTGAACTGTATCTTAACAGAGCTATACTGTTCCCACACTGTGTAACTGCCGTGTTTGGTGAGTGTCATTCATGTTCTGCGTTGCAATAGTTTGTTTCTTCTCACTGTTGACTAATCATCTGTGGTGTGGATATACCACCCTGTATCTATCCATCCTCCCAATGATGTATACTAGAGTAATTTTCAGTTTTTGAACAAATACTGTTGCTATGAATATTCTTCCAAAGAATGGTATATCAAGGGGATTTGACCTGGTTTGCGAAGCCAAAAAATTAAAAAAATAAAAAAAATTGAGGTGGTAAACTTTGATTTGGCATGGGTGTAGTGTGGCTACATGTAGGTCAGCAGGGAGTTACCTTAAAGCGCCCACTTGAGAAAAAGAAAGACTTCAACCAACTGGGACCAGGGCAGTGGGCCTCTGAATGCCCCCAGAATTGGTGTCAACTACTACCTTTGTAACACCAGCCTTTCTGCTATTCCTAGTGCTCTCTTTCTGTGATGGTTGGGACCTCAGGCTGGTAACCACAGGGTACAGATACTCTTTAATGGGAGCTATCAGGTGTGGGAGAGGGGCGTGTAGGGAATCAAGTGACTGCAAAGCCCCAGATTGTTCTGTTGGTGAAATGCATCCTTTCAAAATTGAGCATTTGACATGATTTCATTAAGAGAGGGCTAATGAAAATTAGGCCTGTCTAAAGTGGACTGATTTGAAGGGAATTTGTTCCCAAACAGAGTTAGGTGGAGCTGATTGGTCTTCCTTAAATTCATTTTATAAAGGGAAGCAGGGGAAGGAGAGAAGGCTTGGTGCAGTGTCTGTAGGCTGTCAGTGTAGGCTGATTTAGCTACGACTATGAACCTTGAGGTCAGCTGGCCTGTGCTTGAGACCTCACACTCCTGCTTTCTGGCTGGGTGACCTTGGGGATAGTGCTTGACGCTTATGCATTTTCTCATATTAATCTGGACATAATAATCAAAGTGGTTGTAAAGATTCAATGATACACGCAAAGCACTAGACTAGGACCTACTGTATCTGAGCATTATCACTGGAGCCCCCGACTTACCACTTGTAACCTTGGACAAGTCAACATCTCTCCCTAAGCCTCAAAATCTGAGGTTCCTAAGGCTCTTTCCAACTGCAGCAGTTATGATTCCTCCAAATTAAACTATATTATCACACACAAGTATGTTTTGTGTGCCCTGGATGTTGACATTTACAGCCCCACATTGCAAAACCCCCTGCTTTCAAGCTTTGATGGCATTCAGTCTGAAAGTGTTGCATTTTGTTACCATTGCAGACTGCAAAGAACCCTAGCTTGGCTCAGAAAAATAAAGATCTTATTGTTTGCCCTCTGTTTTCTCATTCCCTTTTGTTTGTAAGATTTCTGCAGATCACTTCTGAGAAGAAAAACCAGGATTCTTTGTACTCTCCATTGTACTTGGGTTCCAAAGCCACTTTTGGGAAAAGTCTTTGGTAAAAAAATGCCCCCTTAAGTTTTGCATAAATGAATTGCAGGATCTTGCTTCCATGGTTTCAGATTACACTTTTTTTCATCCTTCCATTGTTTCTTTCTTTTTCTTTTTTATTTCCCCATGACTGCAGGGTCTTTCCTCCTAAATGAGGTCTACCTTTCCTGTCATCCTGATGAACAACTTAAAAGAAAAAAACTGGGGCTGTTTATTTGAAACGATCGCACCTGGGGTGGGAAGGAGTGAGGGAGGCAAGGGTCGGCTTTCAGTTGCCCTAACAACCATATGTCAGATCTGTATTTTCTTGTCTTAGTGTCTTCTCTAATCTGTCTCCTGGTTTCTGGTTCTAGAAATCACCTGGAATCATTTTATGAAAGGATGTGTTATTTGAACAATATGTTTAAGAGAAATGTAATTGCAGCAATGGCTATTTAGTATTATTATGTGTCTCCTACTTGCCAAGTGCTCTTGTGGGTACTTTATGTACGTCATTTTGTTGTAATGTTCCATTTCTTTACAAAACCATGGAGAACATTGCCTGGACACACTTGCTTTCTGAACAGTACAGTAACAGTGTTACTCTAATAACACTGATGGCTGGGAATTCCTAATGTACATTTTCCTGTGTCAGGGATTCTACTAGGAACATGCTTTTGGATTTCCAGGTGTTGGGTATGGATGGTAGTTTGATCAGTGTCTTTTCATATGATTTTCCAGCATCTTGTGTCTATTTTATATAGTTAAAGTTAACTTTGGCCACTTAAATGTCTGGATATCTTTCTTCTTTGCTGAAGGGGATCTTGATCTGTGTGTATTATACTGTTGCATCCCAAATGCTTAATTACAAGAGAGTATGGACCATTCTTATACCTTGTGTATTCAGTTTTGCACCTACTGTGTGCAAGCACTGTGCCCCATGCCATTTGGATAAGTAAAAATAATTTGCAGCCTTCTGGAGTTCATATTCCAATAGGTGAGAGAGGTATGTATGTGAATAATTCAGATAATTTTTCTATTTTGATAAGTATTAGAAGAGTATATAATGATTACAGGAAGCTGATGAGCTTACCAGGTTCAATTTACCATACCAAAGACTTTCCTTTTGTACTATGCAGAATGTCCCATAAGTCACCATGTGTATGGGAGTGGGATGGGAGAGGTACATGGTAGCTAAATGTACCTTTATTTACAAAATATTTACTGCAAAACTTTACAAAACCTTCTCTATGTGTTGGCCACCTCTTTCTACACACGCGAGCATGTGCGCTCACATACACACTCGTGGTCTTCCTTCTCAGTCTTTGCAGATTTCTTCCAAGATACCTGTTGTGATGCAGTTTTCCCAGTGTATGGCAACTTGGGGTCACCCTGTAGTTTTTTTGCACAGCCTCTTTTAGGACTATTTGAATTCACTTTACAAACATTAAGGTAGCACTTTGTATGAGTTGGACCCTGTGTCCGGTACTGGGTTTACAGTGGTAAACAGGACAGATCCTCACTCTAAGGTGGTTTAGAGGAAAGACTTATTTGTACTAATTTACATTCAGAATAGCATGAACATGATTTCCAAAGCACTTTTCTCTCTTTTTCCAGATCTCCACCTTTTTATGTGTTCTGTACACTAATGTGATCATTACACTAATGATCCAAGATATCATCTGAGCAGCCAGAGTCAGGATTCTTTTTCCAGATCTCCACCTTGTTACGTGTTCTTTATTATAGGCAAAGCCACTGTCATTACACTAATGATCCAAGATATCATCTGAGCAGCCAGAGTTAGGATTTTAAAACATAAATCTGATTTTGTGACAACCATTAAAACCCTTGAGGGCTTCCTTCTTGTGTAGATGATAGTGATACTGACCTGTCCTCTGCTGACATGTTCGTCCCTCTCTCCACCTCACTCCTTACATGGTGGTCCAGCTACATCCAGCTACTGTAGGATGATGGACTCTAAATCTTAAATGATCTGTTGTCATCAGCAGTAGAAAGAAGGAAGGCTGGTCAAAGTCAAAAGCATCAGGTTAAAAAAATTGGGAAATATTTGTAATAAAATGATGCTTATTTCTTGATGGGATTAATTGTGCTTTGATAATTTCCTTATTTTCTTCCTTCCTCACATCTTTTTCTGTCCCCTTCACTTTACCCAGGGCCAATAAGACACTTTGACATTTTCGTTCTTATTACCGTCAGCAGTTGCTGGTAGCAGTGGCAGTCGTGGACACATGAATGGGGGAAATTCTAACAACTCACACAGAAATGTTAGCAATTTGTGGCAAAGGTTGGACTAGTTCTGAATACTTTCCTTCTTCTAGCAGCCCTGTAACCCTTAGTATAAAGGATTGCTTGAGTAAGCTATTTGTTTGGAAGAGATATAAGAAAAGATAGCAGAAGAAAATTTAACTAAAATTGAAAGCTGGGGGATTTTATTTGACTCCCATTCCTTTCAAGGATGTGGCTAGGTACTTTTTGGTTTGAAAATGTCTTCAGTTCTGAATTCTAGAGAATTGCAACAGTTGTTTGCAAGTGCCAGCCACGTACTTACACCCCAAGACAGTGCAGGAAACAGGAAATCTAGGATTTTAATGCTAAAGACATCTTGTATTTCAGATGCTGGGGCTCAGAGAACAATACGCTGAAATGTAGTACTGTGGCTTGGTGAGTACTCGGAAATAAAGGAGATGAAAAGACCTCAGAAACAGTCTCAGAATCAAGGTCTTTCTGACCTTCTCCGACATGCTCTCTTTCCTTCCTGAAAGGCAGAGAGGGGCTCTCTCTGAAGTTGCCTATCTGACTAAGGGAGGTTCCTCCAGAAAGAATGCAGTCATCTTGAGCCCCCTTCTCTCTAATCTCATCAAACAAAAGATTTACTCAGGGGAAAGGGCACTAAAGGTCCATACCACCTGCTTTCCCGAGGACTGTACCCGAGGAACTTCACCTGCATACGGAGACAGCCTTGCTGGCAGTGTGGTTCCTCCTCTGACCCTCCCAGGGCTGATCTTCACCCTCTCCTGGAGCCTCTAAGCCCCTTTTTCTTTTTCCTCAAACACTATTTAAACTTCAACCATCTAGCCTTTCTTTGAGTCTCCTATCTGTGGAATTCTGCTGCATACACACATAATACGCTTGTATTCCTCTTCTGTTAATCCATCTACCCGCAGGTTTATTCGAGAGATCAAACCTGCAGGGGGCAAAAGGAAGGTTCCCTTTTTCCCTACACTGATGGAGGTGGTGGGAATGGTTGGGAGTCTTCCAAAAATGTGATGTTTCAGAGCAAAGAGAAAGCTGGTGTGTGTGCTGAGGTAAGCTGTGCAAGGGCTCATTTTTCTTTATTTTATGTTTAAAATATATGAGAAAGGGAATAGTAGAAATATGGAGACACACATAGAGTTACAATAGAGCTGTTGACAACGGTAATCTTGGTGAATCTTGTTAATGCTTTAACAAACAGATGATAATCACAGTGAGCACATTGATTTTTTGAATGCAAGCAGGCACGGAAGTGCTGCTTAAAATAGTATGTTGATTTTCACATTAAAATAGGCCAAATTCTCTATGTTGACAATATTAATTTGCTTAGCCAGCTCTTTATTTCATTGACAGTCTGGAGATAAGCTTCAGCCCAGCTGTGACTGAATTATCAATCAAGCAACAAGTATTTGTTGTCTCCTGTTTGTGTGCTAAAGATTGCCAGCTACCAGAATGGGCACATAATATAAATAATGTACAATGACTCCAGTTTCCAAGAGGCTTGAGTCTAGAACCAAGAAGCTTGTTAACTCATTCTAAAATTAAGTGCCATGTTGTATAAGTGAATACATGGCACAGATGTGGAAAGCAGAGAGGACGGCTAGAGCTGTGGTTCTCAACCTTCCTACTGCTGCGGCCCTTTAATACAGTTCCTGTGGGTCGCGACCCACAGGTTGAGAACTACTGGCTCAGAGCTTTGAAGAGCAATGGGGGTTCTTAAATATTTTTTAAGGATAGATAGGCTTGGCTAGAAAAATAGGAAGTTTTCTATCAATAGGTAAATCTTGGGTATAGAAATAAGTAATGGGACTGCCTGGAGTTTCTAGAAATCTGGCTGTCCAGAGGAAGTGAGGATGGTAGGTAGGAAGAATGAGGGGAGGTGGGAGGAAGAGAATAAGACAGAGGAGGCCACAGTGAGAGGAGCAAAAATGATCAGGATTGGGTGACTATAAATACCAGGCTAAAGAGAATTACCACAAATTATTGCTCAGTTGAGTCTGAGAGGTTTAATTTTTGTATTTTTTAAATTTTTAGAAAGAATTTAATTTTAAATTTTAATTTTAAATTTAAAGAAAGAAACGCTGATGTAAAACAAATTTTCTGTCAAGTATTTTTTAGAAGATAGCAGTGTTGGAAGGAGGCTGAGAACAGAGGACAAGAAGAGAGTGGATGAGGGGATAAGGAATTTTTCTCACCTATGATTTGCCTCCAGTGTCCAGTATACAGGGTGGACATAAATTTCGTGTGTGATTTAAGTTTAAATTGCAAACTTTATGTCCACTCTGTATAAAATGGGTGGAAGTTAACTCAGTAACAAAGGCTTTTCGTGATAGCATCCTTCACGTAGCGTAAACTCTGCCTAGAATTATTCTAAAGGAGAAAAGAGTAAGATTTTTTTTTTTTTTTCCAAAGTGCTACAACATTCAGGAGAGGGGCTGTAGCCAGACTGTGGGGGCAGTAGTTTTGGAGGGAGGTGCTGCAGCTGGTGACTAGCTGCAGGAATTGTGTCAGAGGATAAGGCAGAAGTGTGATTTGGAAGATCTCAGTAAGCATCTAGGGAAGGAAGGCTTGGCACTAATAATGGCTATGCCAGCGCCAGAGCCAAGGCTGGGCCCAGGGAACCACATCTGTAATCCCAGCACTTGGGAGGCCAAGGCAGGAGGAGCCCTGGGGGCCAGGAGCTTGAGCATTTGAGACCAAGCTGGGCAATCTAATAAGACCCTATCCCTACAATTTTTTTTTTTAAATTAGGCCAGTAGATGATCAAATACACACCCATGTAAGAGAAAAACTCAAATCAATTCAAGGTGGGAGTGGGGGAATGAGGGAATGGGGGCTGGGGAAGAATGGGTATGTTCTCAATGGGCATAATGTTATAGTGTATGGCATACCTATGGGGGGGCAGGACACAATTATCAGAGGGATTTTACCTAACAAATGCAAACATTGTGAGCTAACTCTCTGTACCCTCAATTAACCTGAAATTACAAACTTACATATATACATACATACAAACAATAAACCAGCCAGGCCAGGTGGTGCCAGCTACTTGGGAGGCTCCAGCAGGAGGATAGCTTGAGACTAGGGGTTCAGAGCTGTAATGAGCTCTATGACTGTGCCACTGCACTCCAGCCTGGCAACACAGTTGACCGTGTCTAAAAAATTTCAAAACGGCCTAATTTAAGACAGCTCAGAACCAAGCACAGTTAGTATAGGAAGAGCAGGAGTCAGTACCTGGCACATAGGACCTAGGAACCTACGTGTGGAGTTGGCAACAAGGAGGCACTCAAAAGTCAAGTCACCTTTTAGCCCTTTTCATTTAAACATGGCACCTCCAGTAGGCAGATTCATGGAGATGGAAAATCGGATAGATATTACTAGGGCTTGGGGAGGGAGGATTAACGAGTTATTATTTAATGGTTCTAGAGTTTCTTTGGGGGATGATGAAAATGTCCTGGGAATGGAGAGTTATTGTGGATATACAGCATTGTGAATGCCTGCACGGACACTGCACTGTGCACTAGAGATGGTGAGCTTTATGTGTGTGTATTTTACCACAGTAGAAAGAAAAATCCAGCCAGGAAGGAGTTCCTGGGCTCTGAATCCACTGGGAAATCTGTTCACCTGCAGGTAGGATAAGGGCCAAAAGTGGGAGTGAAAGTTGATTTCCCAGAGAACACAAGTCTTAAGACCTTAGTATTTTTGTGTTCCTCTTATTGTGTGTGCCCCATGAAGAAGCTCTTGTAGAAGCTCTTTTACCAAAACGTTGCCACCAATATGATGTTCAGTTACTCTTGCAACTCCTAACAAGTTGCTCCCAGTCTTTGTTTCTTTGCATAGATTTTCTAATGTTTTTGATTAATCATTTAATACATGTTTTACCTCTCAAAATTATCTAACTTCTGTTAACTGCTTTGAAATCATTTTATGTTACCATTTTGAAGATATTAGAACTATCAAAATTGATTTCAAGAAATGCTGGTTATTTATTACTATGCAGTTGTACCTCCCTAGTCAATTTAACTTGTTCTTCTGCAAATAAAAGCAGCCACGTGATAAATAACTCATATTTTTGAAAAATTTATTCTGCCTCGAAGGGCCCTTGAGTGCCTAGATTTTCCAGATTTTCTCACTGTTAGTGTTTACTGAGACTGGTTGGGTTCTCTTAACTTACAATGAAGTCTCAATATTAAGATTATAAAACAGTGATTCCTTCAAGTTGGACAGTCATTTATTGCATGTGAAACTCATTCTTTCTTTGCTGATGGTTTGTTCATTTTTCCTAAATACATAGAAAACTTGGACCTGTTTGAGGACGTTAGTAAGTCTGCTTTATAGAGGACAGATCCCCCTCTGTAATGTAGAATGACATACTTCTATCTATAGATGAAACAGACATGGTCAAGAAGAGAAACTCCCACTTGAGAAAGGCAGAGCTTTAGTTCAGTTAAGAAAATGATCCATGGTCTCTCATGTAGGACCTGACAATAGCAATAGTGTGAGTGATAGGGAAACCTAAGTCAATAATGAAGAGAGATTTCATCCAAGGCACCCAAGAGGTTATGAGGGCAGCGAGAAGGAGAGAATTAGAGGAGCAATTGGAAAGGGTTTTAAAGATCCTCCTTTGAAGAGGTTGGTTTCTGAGAAGCTTTGGAATGTAAGATGACAAGAACACACCCTCATTCTCAAATTAAATGGCAAGTTGGAAAGAACGGATAAAATCGGAAAACTTAAATCATGCTCATATGAAACATTTTCCTAATTAATACGTTAAATTGTCTCCACCTGGTTTCTCCCTAATGCACAAAGGCAATTGTATTATCGTTCAGGCTCCTGTGGAGCTTTTGATAACAATGCAGTTATTTGTACATTCTTTTTCCGCCCTTCTTTTTATGCCACTGAGCAATTGAGCCCAATCATTGTATTTCTCTTAACATTGAAGAAACTGGCAGCTCTTGCTTGAGCCTGATGGATTTATGCTGTGTTCTTTCGTCCCACGGCAACTAAATTCTAGTTAAATTTATTTTTGAACAAAGGTAGTCAGCTTCCAAGAGATTCTCTTTTAAATGAATGACAGCAGACAGTTCCAAGACCATTCATTTGCTTATATCTATTTGCTGTATCTAGACAGCTATTATCATGCATGTGGTACTTCAGAACACTTCCACTGTGTCTGCTGTCAGTGGCAACCAGCTGAAGGAGCCTGCTCCAGCAGGACTTGGGCTTGGCCTCTTGAATCCACACCGAAACTTTGGATATTGCCTTGATATTTGTTCATGTTTGTGCTCAGAGATGTGACGGGAAAGAATGGCCTTTTTGTATATTATTTATTGGTTGAAAGGGGGCTTTAAATGTGCATTGTATGTTTTAGGGCAGCTATCTTATTACCAAGTTTGCAGAATTAACATGTGCTGCTTCTTAGAACTTTGTCACCAGAAACAGTGGAAGTGAGACCCAGGAAAACTTGTTGGATGCTGGAGTGATAGCGGTGGGGAGAAACGCCAAAGAACTAATATTAATCATTATCACACATTAGCATTATGAAACAAGGAGAGACTAGAAGAAATACTCTCTCTCACTTCACAGGGGTATTAAAATTAATGAAGTTCCAGCTGGGAAAAAGTGCCTTGGGGGAACGAATATTGGCAGTTATTCAGGAATTCCCTATGTTGTGTTGTCTTGTTTGTTGTTTGTTTTCGCCAACCACATTACATGGATTTCTTCATGATATTTAACCATCACAAGGTGCTCTCATTATTTACCTTTTATAAATGAGAAAACTGAGGTTCAGAAACTTACCCAAAGCCCAGAGCTCCTAGATGACAGAGAGGGAATCACAACCATTCCACAGTCTTGACCGTGCTGCCCTTCTGTCTTTCCAGAGCTAATGCCAATGAGAGTTCACTCTTGATGTTTATAGGCTTCCCTCATGGTGAAAGGAAAATGGAAAATGTTCCTCCAAAGGACATAGTCTCTTGTTTTTGTTTTGTTTTTTTTTTTGTTTGTTTTTTTGGTATAAACTCTTTCTCATGGAGAACGTCATTGAGGCTTAGTTTGTATTTATCTGGAAGGCAGGATTAATGCTTGAGCAGAAATATTAATATACTGTATACACTCGAGTATAAGCCGAGTTTTTTCGGGACAAAATTTGTGCCGAGTTCGGGTTTTTCGGCACAAATTTTGTGCCGAAAAATCTCGGCTTATACTTGAGTATATACGGTAAGTGCTGTGAAATATGTTCATGCCTACAAAGATTTGTAAGCCCTTATGCTTACCTTGGAAATCTTACAATCTAGTAAAAATGTTGGAAGGAAAGTACTATGTTGAACACCTCCTGAGTTTCAGTAACTTCCATAGCTATTTTTGCAGAAATACTTTTATTCAATCTGTGAAAAAGCTGAAATCACTATCAGTGTCCTCATTTTCCAGTGAAGAATGTGAGGTTCCAAGATGATACATTTTGGGTCCACAGTCACATATCTAGTAAAGAAGATAGGTGAGACTTATGCCTGACTTTAAAACCAGTCTTTACGGCCACATTCGCTCAACCTCCTATTTATTATACAGGCCTGTGTGTTGTCACATTCAGAGGTGGAAGTAGGCCTCACCTACCAGTTGGAAGAAATGGGAGAAGGCCAGATAGCCTGGAGCAGGGCCATATGGAAAGGCAGCATATGAGCATGAGGGCAGCAGGGGAAAGCAGCCTGTGTAGGAAAGAAGCACAAGTGCAGTGATGTTGAGTCAGAAGAGCACAAGGTTCAAAAAAGAGGTTCCCTGAGCCACTTCTACTGTTCAAGCTCCACTGCTATCTTTAGGAAAATGATCCCATTTGCCTCTATCTTGAGAATTAACCAAACAGTAGGAAAGGTTATGCCTTGGAAGGAAAGACGCACAAAAGTGACACAAGAATGCTTAGGAGATAGAACTGGAAGACATGCCATTGATACAGAGACACCTGTAAACAAGGAAATCCAGAGTGATGGAGGGATCCAAATAATTTCAAGGGTGGCACTGACAGTAAGGGAGCCATATTCAGTGAGTTTGCATTCTTTAGTCCAAGCCATGTAACAATAAGAAATATCCAAAATGGCAACATAGAATCCTGAATCAATTAATTTCACGCTTACCTAATGGCAGGATCTGGCGGCTTCTTTTCCGCAAGCTCCCTTGAATAGCCAATGTAACAGGGGCACTTTTTTTTTTCCCCCCAATTATGCATTTCTGAATAATCAGCCTGTCTTGAGCAGGATTGAGGTTGGCATCTCATTTGTTGCCAACACCACAAAAGATCTGTAAATCGTGTTAACCACTGCTGAGCCAGATGTGCAGGCTGGGGAGGAAAGGCTGCTTGCCCGTGGTGGTAAGCTGTACACTGTTCCCTTGCTGTTGCTATTTATGGTAAAGAGAATGCTTGCAAGTATTCTCCCAATTTGCTCATTAGTTTCTACCATATCTTTTAGGCTCGTTTTTCTGTCATGAATAGACCATGTCCCTTCTGCTTTGATTTGATTCATTAATACAATTATGTTGAGGTCACAGATCCTCCCTCTCAACTGGAATGCAGGGAAGTGCCCACAATTAGCAGAAATAAAATTCACATCCATCAAAAGAAGTGCCTCAGCAATGAGCAGGACTCTCATTCCTCTTTCCTTGGTGCTTCATAATGAGGTGGAGAGAGGAGACCGGCTGCGCACAGACAAGAGAAAGTCACGAGGAAGATTTCTGACTTTATCCCAAAGACTGAAAATGCTTTAGATCAAATTAGTGCAATACAAATGTCATAAAAATCTTCTCTTTTAAAGGTCAAAAGAAAGCCTGATTATTTTTATTTCTCATTAAAATTTGATTACAATCTGGAATCCAAGAATTTTAATAAAGTAGATACCTTTTTTTTTTTTTTTTCTTTTCCTGATACACAGTTTTCTGGATGGTGCAGGGAAGTTTTAAAGATGCTGATGGTATGCCCTGAAAGTCTTAGTAAGTCCTATATATCTCAGCAGGTGATATATTTTATTATAATTTTAAAATTTATAGACAGACATGGTAGGGTATTTTATTGTTGTTCATTTGCGTTAGACAGAGTGAAGTGATCATTGGTTTCCTTGGAGGTCAGGCTTAAAATGACCTTAAAATGAAAAGGAATATTGTCACTAAAGAGACTTTCAAAGTAAGGCCACATACAGGAAGGAAAGAAAAGGGGCAAGTAGTTCAAAAGGGAGGTAACAGAGTCAAGCAGAGATAAATGTGACCTTAAATAAGAATTTAATCAGATCGAATCATGTTTAACCATGTGTTGTAGACATTTGCCCAACATGTTAATTTATTGGCAAATCACCTTAGGGACAAAGGAAGGAAGAACATTCCAATTTAGAAGCATTTCTTCTGGGACCTGAAGCATTTCCCATAATGATGGTTTAATACAATCGTGGTCAATTACCTCTTCTGAGAGAGCTAGGGATGTGTGCCACCTTGCTGAAAATGTTAAAATCCCATTAAACTTCAGTTATTAGTAGCAGAAGGGGGAGGGGAGAAAGACCTGAATGATTCAATTAAGACACAAATGACCAGGTGTTGGTGGCACTGAATTGGTTTTCCTGTTATTGCCAAGAAATACTGATTTTCAAGTTGGCCAAAAGCCTATTTCCCCACCTTAATTCACCTTTATTAGCTGCCCAACCTTCAGACACAGTCCCAATGGCCAGATTTTCAGAGATTTAGCCCATGACCAGACATGTTAATCAATTTATTCTATAGGCAAAAATAGTATAGCCACCATCAAGAAAAGAAGGTAAGTGAGCAGTGGCTGTGAGTATCCACACCTCTGATACTTCTGAGATGACCTTCCTGTCAGCAGGCATAGCCAGGCAGAATGCGTGGAGTTGGTTCCAAATTCCAAAGAGAAATCCAAAGTAATTTTCCTGTTGAAATAGACAAATATCACTGTAACTCTTGGTAATTTCTAGCTGAGCAAATTGGTGAAACTTCCACGACTTTCTGAAATAAGGAAAATGGGCATTTTTGTTTTCTAAGAAAGCTGAGAAGAGAGAACAGTGAGGAAGAATTCAACTCTCAGCAATTGCATTTTGCTGACCAAAATTCTGACACTTCCCCAGATCATGTCTGCTTTGTGAGTTTTGTAAAGAAAAAAATGACACATTCATACACAGTAGATTATTCCCCAGGCTTGTCTGGTTTTCTGTTTTGCATTTTGTTTGTGTTTCTTTTTCTACCAACATAATTACTTAAGTTGATGGATCACTGACACATAGACTCAGATTGCCTCTTCTTCCTTCTTTTTCTTTCTCTTTTCTTTTCTTTTCTTTCTTTTTAATGTCCTGCCCCTTGACTAACTACACTAGCACTTGGATCAGATTGACCGCCAGTTCCCAAGAAAACATAGACAGGGAAGAATTGTTGTTGTAAAGGATTCAGTTCAGTTTTCTGTGCTCAGTTGTGAGTGTTTTAGAACAACTTTCAGTCGTCACTAGTTCAGGAGAAAAAAGAACAACAACAAAACAACAACAACAAAAAATTCAACACTGACCAGTCTAGGTTCTGTCATATGTTAACTGTCTCACAAATTTCCCATTATGTGCCTCATTCTAACAATAGAACCACAGTAACAAAGAGAACAGGTTTAAGCACATTTCTGAGAGACTTGTCTCCATTACAAACAGCAGTGAAAACAGGTCTGGAGCATGGCATAAATGTTGAGGCCATCTGGACATCTCTCTGCTGGGGAGAGAGATTTAGCAAGCACAATAACACGTATTCCAATATTCCCTAAATAGGCTCACACTGAAGCACGGTGCAAAAGTTTTCATATATCATTTAATTCTCACTCTGATCTTCATGAGTCATATTGTCTCTATTTTTCAAAGGAGAAAACTGAAGCTTAGAGTAGTAATGTGTTCAAGTCCTCTCCCTACTAAATGGTAAATCATAGATTTAAGTCCTTATTTCCTGTCTCCAGGGCCTATACATTTAAACACCAGGCTATGTGCTATAGGTAAAAGAAAATTTTCACATTTTTTTGATTTCAAGTAAGCATTCTAAAAATCATCCTCTAATATTATCTTCAACTCTGGACATTCCTCACATTCTTATTTATATCTTCAATTTTGATTCACGATACATTATATTTATTATATATCCTTCTTGCGCTAATTGCTGTAGGTGGGTATAACAATGCATTTTGACGTATTCCCTGCCTTCAAAATGTTCTGCCTCGTGACTTTTTATCTACCTTCTGCCAGGTTCTCTAGTACTTATTTTCCAAAATTAACATTCAAATAAATTAAAATTCCACCACATTTTTGTTTCACTTACTGAATGGCATGGTTCTCTTATATATTGCTTTATTGAGTATGCATATTATTTTATCTATTTTAAGCAGTCCATATCAATTGTGGGCAAAAACTATAACTGCAAGTACCAAGTATTTTATTATTTAGTGGGGAGAGGCAACTTCATCTAGAATGATTCACACATGTCTACCTGTTAAGTTGCCAACTGCATTGCCTCTTTAAACACTTTAGGCCTCGATCCCTTTTGTTTGTTTTTTTCCTTTCATTTTTTTTTTTTTTTTTTAATGCCAGTTTGTCTCTGATGATTTTTAGATGCTAGAGGACAGTGAAAAAGAGAGAAAAGGGGAAATTATGGGTAGAGAGGAATATATTTTCCTGTCTTGAATGTGAAGGGAACACTCAGGGAGATCAGTCACAGGTGCAAGTCAAGGCTTGTCGACGTGGCTGATACTGTCTTTGCCTTGCTAGCAGTGTCTGGGATGACATCGACAACACTGAGCATTGGCTTATCTTTACTACAACTTGACTTCTCTCTTCCTCTTCATCTGCAATTCATAGCTTATCTCCAGCTGCAAATTCAGACTAGAACGCGAGCGCTAAATTGGTGCCTCACTTTGGACCATGAGGAAAGATTTTTGTTTTCCTTTTTTGCTTTTAGTCCATAAAGAGGTGATAGATACTTTATAAGGGAACAGGTGCCATTGTGTTATCCTGCCATGCTATTGTATTATTGAAGAAAACGAACCTAAAATGCAATTTTACTTATGAAAATAACTAGATATTATAGCTATGCCCTTATGCATCATTTAAGATTAGGCTCTTATGTTCTTTCCTTCTCCAAATCCACACAAACACACACACAAACGCATGCACGCATGCTTCTCCACACACATTGTGCTATTTTTATCTGTAGTTAATTTGAGTAGTTTCTTCCCTGCCTTTCCTGGTTAAGTGGCCAGACAGGCAAAGGCAGCCCCTTGCTCCCAGTATCAGAGCAGAGTTTCTGCCACTCTCTGCTTGACAGTTCTCTTTCTGAATGGGGGGTGGAGGGAAAGGAAGGAAGTTAAAAACAGACTTACGTTGGTTTTACTTTGAAGAAAAAAAAATATGGAAGAAAGATTGGCGTTGACCACAGTCAGGAGTGGCAGGCTCTTGTATTGGGCTTAGGTGTGAGAACAGAGAGGTGGAAATGAGGATATCGTTTGAAAGAATCTCATCCCTTATGAGGTGACTTCTTGGGCCCTCTGGAGTGGAGGGGCTGGCTCCAGTCTCTGCAGCACTTCTCAAGGCTAGCAGTAAGGACAGACTGGCTCATCTATTGCGCAGAGCCGGTGGCCGGGCCCTCCCTGGTAGGACATGCCCTGTCCACCAACCAGGTTTTGGATGTGGATGTGCTTACCTTTCTTTTCCTTTTCCTTCTTACTATGCAATAAATACATTGGTGTTGGGAAAGATAAAAGTAATAGATAAAATATCGATTTCTCCCGATGTCCCCCCCTGCCCATGCCCAAACCACAGTTCCTGTGATAAAAGGGATCATTATATATATGTAATATAATTTATAATAAATATATAATAAATATTTATATATAAATGTACAAATTTAAATACTCTGGTTTCAAAAACACTTGTGATTCTCACTGTGCCATGTTACCTAGTAACTCGAACTTCACATTCGAGGTGCTCGTGTTCTTTTTTTTTTTTTCTCTTTATTCTTTTCATTTTGGCATTTAGACCCTACCAGGAGTGTTCAACCTGTGTCTGGCAGGCTGTGTTCTGTTTTTGAGGACTTTTTTTGCTTGTCTGTGGTGTTTGATAACATGAAAAGTATACATGGACCTTTTTTTTTTTTTTTTTTTTTTTTTCTTCTAATTAGCTTTCATCAGTGTTCCTGTATTTAATGTGTGGCCCACAATGGCTCTTCTTCCAGTGGGTGGCAGAAAAGAAGAAAGGTTGGACACCCCTGTGGGTTTAAGCAACGCCACCATATCCCCGTCTTCCTCTGCTCCTTAGCATAGGTCAGTGCGTTTTGCTTTTTGCACTTGAGATCTGAAATACAGAACCTAGGGACTTCTCCAAGGTGGTCTCTCCCACAAGGAGCATATTGCAGGAAAGGATGGTCTATGAAAATGAGATGTGTTTGCTTGGATATGGTTAGTGGCTCTCCCCATTTTCTGTTGTAGCAATTTGGTGCCTGTGATGCATGGCTGCTTTAAGCAATCGTGCTTTGCCTCTCAAGTTAGTCATCTCTGGTTTTGTGGAAAGACTCCTCCCTCAGAGGAGGGGGGAAAGATCTGTTAGCTTACCCTATGTGTTATGTGATTGCTTACTGCTGTGAATTTGCTGGGCCTTTGCAATTTCCCTGTTTCAAGTGACCCATGTTGTAAGTCTTTGGTCCCTTTCTATAAACTAATAAGTATCACTGCTGTGATCTGCTTAGTCTGAATGGCCTCTTACTTATTTTGAATTTGCAGGTCTAAATCAGACTCTACCATCAGAAAACAGAGTAATGTAGAACTGTGTAATTATTTCGTCCGGTTACTTGCCTATAGGTGGTACATTTTTGTTTCAGTTTCTTTCCTTATTTATATATGTATTTCTTCTCTCAACGAATACAGATTACTTGCTTGCTATGTGTATAGCACTGTAAGAGATATTTTATGACATATCGATGTATAATGACTGGTAGATTTGTGTAAGATATTGACATTAACCTTCTATAGCTACCCTTGAAAGCTAGACCTCTACTTATTTCTCACATTAAATGTAATCACTCCAAAAGTAAAACCAATTTGAAGTTGAGTTAACGGCCCGAATGATAATAACATAGGGGTATATTACAAGGCAGGTCATGATGGAAATCCTGGTAGTCATCCTGGATGGTATACGCTTGCACTCTGAAAAGAGGTATCAAACTAGAAGGAGCCATGAAAGACTTGGTTGACTGAGGACTGCTGTGATCAGTCTTGGCTCTAAAGAGGTAGATAACTTCATTACATAGACACTGTTTCATTATCCCTCATTGTATTTTCTTGATGATCAATACTCTTATTCTTTTGTCTATCTGAAAATCATTTTCACTTAATTTGTAGTAGATCTTCTTGTTCAACCTCCAGAAAATGTGAACAACACCCAGAACCTATGGCTAATCAGAAGACTTTTTTCTTAGCTCTAGTAAGCAGCTCCAGGGCATGGACAACTAGGTTAACATCTCTGTGGATGAGACTTTCTGAAATAAGATGTTTAAAGAGGCTTCTAACAATAATTAAAAAAATTTTTGGCCAAAAATTTTACTTGGATTATTTAATTTGATAGTGTTAACTATACAAGATAGGTACGACACTCTTCATTTTACTAATAAAATAAAAATCAAGGCTAAGAAAAGCCCCAGCCATTCTAAGATACTTCTGATTCTAAATCCCATGTTTTTATTCCTCTGAAGGATTAAATTGGACTGCTAGAGACCCTTGAAATGCAAACATACATGTAAAGGACAGCCTTTCTTTAAGACCAACTGCATTCCTCAGCTGAGTGCTTGAAGTACTCAAAGTACCGACATTTTGAAGGTAAACAATAAAAGCACCTGCCATTTCTATCTATGTCTTCCCTAACCACTTGTGTCATTCATTTTTATACCCTTCCCAATTCTTCTGTACAGTTTTGAAAATATACTTCGAAAGCTGCAGTGAAATTTTGGCATCTTGCCATTTCTTTTCATTTTTGATTCTACTTTGGAGGTTTGTCTAACCGCTTCCCTTCTCTTGGCTCTGTGCTGTGTTATGGAGAGATGAGCTGTTACAGCGGCAGTAAACAGCCTCAAGTTTTATCGGTGGCTTAAAACAGCAAAGGTTCATATTTAATTTATATTACATGACCAGCGTGGGCCATATGGAGGCTTCACTTGGCATTGTGGTCACTCAGAGACCCAAGTATTAAAGAATCCACCATCTATAACGGGGGTCAGGGATCGGTACCTGTCTATGGCCTGTTAGGAACCAGGCCACGCAGCAGGAGGTGAGTGACATGCTAGTGATCGTGATGCTCCATCTGTATTTACAGCCTCTCTCCATCACTCGCATCACCACCTGAGCCTGGCCCTTTCTCAGATCTGCAGCAGCATCAGGTTCTCACAAGAGTGTAGTCCCTCCTGAAGGATCAAGGTTGCGTGCTCCTTAAGAAAACTTAATGCCTGATTATCTGAGGTGGAAATGCAATGTACTTGAATCATTCCTAAACCATCCCACACCCCTCAATGCCCTTCATGCTGGTCCAGGGAAAAATTGTCTTCTGTGAAACTGGTCCCTGGTGCCAAAAATGTTGGGGAATGCAGATCTAGAACATTGCTAGTTTTTGAGGTTGGAAAAGGGAGCAATGGAGAATTTCACGTTATAATTAAGTGTTATTACCTGGAAGATAAATGTGTCATGTCTCTCCCTACACATTGCCCAGTTCTAGTCACATGATTTTTATGATGCCAAGAAAAGGGGGGACCACCAAGGTGGATACATCTGCTGTGATCCACATACGGTTATTCTGACAAGAAGAAATAATGTACTTACTATTGCAGATATCCTTAAAGATTAAAAAAAAATAGAAGTGGATAATGGCACAGATACCTGAATCGAAGTATTTACCTAGCTGTCACCTCACTGTATAGTCATCCCTGGATCTGTTTATCCTTTTATGATATAATTTTTTGTGAAGGCCCTCAAAATTTAGAGTTAGATAGTAATAATTTTATAATCAAAGAAAATTGGATGTTAGGTAAGTCAGTAGAGAAAGATAATAAAGCCCAAGGAGAAATTTGTCATTGACATATGCATATGATGTGGTCCTATTCAGCTGATGAATTGTTTCTCAAATTCATTACAAACTTTCTAGTAGCTACAGCAAAAAAATAAACATATTGTGTTATATTGGGCTGCTGTAACAATAGACCATCACCTGGTGGCTTATGAACAGCAGACATTTATTTTTCAGTTCTGGAGACTGGGAAGTCCAAGATCTAGGCATCACCTCACCTGGCAGAAAGGGCTTTGTTGCTGTCGAGAGTCTCTCTTGTAAGAGCACTGATCTCATTCATGAGGGTTCTTTCCTCACATCTAATCATCTTCAATAGTCCCCACCTTTAAGTACCATTGCACTGGGGATAAACTTTTAACATGTGCATTTAGGAGGAAGTATAAATAATTCTGTTTTTATAGCATACTGCCTGTGGCCTCTTAAAATTCATGTCCTTCTCACATATAAAACACAGTCATTCCATCTCATTGGCCCCAAACATCTTAACTGGTTCCAGCAACTTTAAAGTCTAAGTCCAAAGTCTTTTCTAAATATCACCTAAATTAGATATGGCTGAGACTCAAGATATGATTCATCTTGAGACAAATTCCTCTGAAGCTGTGAACCTGTGAAACAAAACATATTATGTGCTTCCAAAATGCAATGGTGTGATGGGCATAGGATAGACATTTCCATTCCAAGAGGAAGAAATGAGAAAGGGGTGATATATCCCAAGTATATTCAAACTATGAGGCCAACTTCATGAGATGTAAAGTCCACAAGTCTGACAGACTTGCTTTGTTTCTTTTCTGTTCATATTGGCCATGTTTTTCTGATTTGGTGGCTGATGAATGATGGTACAAATCCACACTAATCTTCTCTTCAAATGGACATTCGGCCATGCCTTTAGTGCTCTTTTCTGAACACACCTTCTCATTTTTGAATTTTTTTGTATTATGGGAAGACTAAAAATTTTTCAAATCGTTTGATTTCTGCTTAAGAATTCTGTCTTTTAAATCATTTCGTCCTCCCTTCCTCCCTTCCTTCCTTTAATGTGATACAGTCTCACTCCAAAGGTTTGGGTAGAGTGAGTAGTGTCATAGCTCACAGCAACCTCAGTCTCATGGGCTCAAGAGATCCTCTTGCCTCAGCCTCCTGAGTAGCCGGGACTGCAGTGTCTACCACAATGCCCAGATCTAGTTTTTCTATTTTTAGTAGTGGCAGGGTCTTGCTCTTGATCAGGGTGGTCTCAGACTCCTGAGCTCAAGCAATCCTCCTGCCTCAGGTGCTAATTCCACTCAGCCCAGAGTGCTAGGATTACAGGTGTGAGCCACCACATCTGGCCACTCATCTTCTCTTTTAAACTGAAGATTGGATTTTAATTCTGACAAACTTTGGTATGAAGAGTAATTGTGTTGTTCTATAGTAAATGAATTTAAATATAATTTCCATGATTATTTATTGACACCAAAATCTTGGACTAATATTAAACCCAGGCAGTTACCAACAATATATTATCTCTGGCTAGGTAGATCATTCTTTTTATATGTTGACTAAGGCGATGTATTTTTAAGATTTACAATGCGATTATTTGATATTTGTATACCCCGTGTGGTAATTATCACAATTATATTAATTAAAACATCCTTCACCACTCATGCTATAAATTTGGTCCCCATACTTTTTCATCTTATAAATGAAATTTTGTATCCTTTGCTCAACATCTCCCATTCCCCCACATTTTCTAGCTCCTGCTGACCACTACTCTACTTTCTTCTATGAGTTCAACTTTTTTCGAGTACATGTAAGTGAAATATAAGGTATCTGGGCAGATGTCCTCCTTTTTAAAGCTGAATAATATTCCATTGTGTGATATATAGATATATGTATGTGTATGGATTAGTGTGACATATAAGCATATGCATATCTATGTTATATGTGTGGATATGCATCTCTTTGCCCCCCCCCCCCCATATATATATTTCACATTTTTGTTATCTTTTCCTTTCAGTGGAAACTTTGGTTGTTACCATATCTTAGCTGTTGTGAAGAATGTTGCAGTAACCATGGAGGCACTGATATCGCTTCAACATACTGGTTTAATTTCCTTCAGAGATAGATTCAGAGGTGAAATTACTAAATCGTACGGTCTTTATTTTTTAATTTTTTGAAGCGTTTTCATACTATATTCCATAATGGTTGTACCGATTTACATTCTCATCAGCAGTGTACAAAGGTTTCCTTTCTTCCTTTCCTTCTCCAACACTTATCTCTTTTCTTTTTGATGACGGCCTTCCTAATACATATGATTTGGTGTCTTATTGTGGTGTCCATTTGCATTTTTCTTGTAATTAGTGATGTTGAGGACCTATTCACATATTCATTAATTATATGTTTTCTTTAAAAAATGTGTATCTAGTTCCTTTTGCTATTTTTTTAAAATCAGGTAGTTTATCCTTTTGATATTAGTTGTATAAGTTCATTATACGTTTTGAATATTAATTCCTTATCAGATACAGTTTGTAAATATTTTCTCTCATTTTATAAATTGCCTTTTAATGATATTTTCTTTGCAATGCAGAAGCTTTTTAGTTTGATCTTGTCTCACTAGTATAGTTTTGCTTTTGTTGCCTTTGCTGTCATAGCCAAAGGATCATTGCCAAATTCAATGTTATAAAAATTTTTATTCCTATGAGTTTTACAGTTTCATATTTTACATTTAATTTTCTAATCCATTTTGAGTTAATATTTGTATATGGTGTTAAAAAAGACATTTAAGTATAAATTATCTAATCTGTAAACATAGGATATCTTTTAATTTATTTGTGCCTTATTCCATTTCCTTTATAAATATTTTATATTTTTTAGTGTGTGTATTTTTCACCTCTTTAATTAAATTTATCCTAAGAATGTGTTGTGATGCTCTTATGAATGAGATCTTAATTTGTATTTTGGATAGTTTATGGTTAGGGTGGGGAAATGATACTGATAATTTTATTTCTGTAACTTTATTGGATTTATTTACTAGTTCTAACTGGGTTTGGTGGAGTACTTAGGTTTTGTATATATAAGATTATGTCATCTGCAAAAAAAAAAAAAAAGACAGTTTATCAAACTTGCATGCATTTATTTCTTTTTATTACTCAATGTTTCTGACTCTAGTATTATGTCGAATGGAACATATTGGTGAGAGCATGAATGTTTATCTTACTGATAGAAGAAAAGCTGTCCAATTTTCACCATTGAATTTAATAATAGCCATGAGCTTCTCAAATATGGCCTTTAATATGTTAAGTAAATGTCTTTTGTACCTAATTTGTTGAGAGTTTTTACCATGAAAGGTTGTCAAATGTTGTCAAGTGTTTTTTTTTCCTATATGTAGTGTGATAATCATATGATTTTTGTGCTTTGTTCTTTTAAAGTAATTTATCAGATTTATTATTTGCATATGTTGAATTATTTTTACAGCTTGACATGATGCTACGGCTTTGTTAACGTGGTGTTGAGTTTGGTTCACTAATGTTTTGTTGAGGATTTTGCATTGTACTTGTTAATTAAAATTATTGGCCTGTAATTTTATTTCTTATAGTATCCTTTTCTGGCTTTGGTATAAGGGTTGTGCTGGCCTTGTAACATGAGTTTAGAAATATGCCCTCCTCTTCAATGTTGTGGAAGACTTTGAGAGGAATGGGAGTAATTCTTTTTAAAATGCCTGGTATATTTTACCCATGATGCCATCTGATCCTGGAATTTTCGTTGTTGCGATGTTTTTTAATACTGATTCAAACTTCTTACTTGTTATTTGTCTGTTCAGATTTCCTGTTTCTTCATGATTCAGTGTCTTGGTAAGTTTTACAATCTTTTAGGAATTTGTCCATTCTTTTAAGTTATCCCATTTATGGTGTATAATTGTTCATAAGTATTTTCTGATGCTTCTTTGTATTTCTGTAGTATCAGGTTTAAGGTTTCCTTTTTTAATTTCTATTTTATTTAGTTGAACCCTCTCTCTTTTTCTCTTGGTTAGTCTAGCTAAAGGCTTGTCATTTTTTTTTTTTTTTAATCTTTTCAAACAACATACTCTTTGGTTTTTTTTTTATTTTCTAATGCTTTTTTAGTCACTATTTCATTTATTTCAACTCTAATAGTTTATATGTCCTTCTTTTTGCTGACATTGAGCTAATGTTTTTTTTCTTGTTCCTTGAGTTGTAACAGTAGATTATTTGAATTATTTTTCCTTTTTTGATGTAGGCATTTATCACTATATATTTCTCTCTTAGCATTGGTTTTGCTGCATCCCATAAATTTTGTATGTTATGTTTCAGTTTACTTTGTCTCAAGATACTTTTAATTTCCATTTTGCTTTCTTCTTTGAACAATTGATAGCTTACCTGTATGTTGTTTAATTTCCACATATTTGTCAGTTTTCCAATTTTTTTCCTGGTATTGAATTATAATTTTATACCATTTGTGATCAGAGAAGATACATAAGTTGACTTTAGTCTTCTCAAATTTGTTGAGAATTGTGGGCCAAGGTATGATCTGTCCTAGAGAAAGTTCCATGTATGCCTGAAAAGTATGTGCATTTGTTGCTGTTAAACAAACGTCAGCTATGTATATTAGGTCCATTTGGTCTTTAGAGTTGTTCAAGCTCACTGTGGCCTTATTGATTTTCTGTTTGGATGGTCCATCCATTGTGGAATGTGCAGTGTTGAAGTCCCTTATTATTATTATAGTATTGGTGTCTATTTCTCCATTGTGTTCTATTAATATTGCTTTATAAGTTGAAGTGCTCCAGTGTTGGGCACATATATATTTTCAATTGTCAGATCCTCTTGATGAAATTGCCACTTCATCATTATATAATGACTTTCTTTGTCTCTTCTGACAGATTCTGACTGAAAGTCTATTTTTTTATGGTATAACTATAGCCACCCATGGTCTCTTTTGATAGCTATAGAATACCATTTTCCATTCTTTTACTTTTAGCCTGTGTTTGTCTTTATGGCTTGTGTGAGTCTAGTAGGCAGCATATTATTGATCTTGAGTTTTTGGTTTCCTTGCTGTTTTGTTTTGATTTTGTTTGTTTGTTTTTAACCATTCAGGCACTATGTATCTTTGGCTGGGAAAATTTAATTCATTTAATTTTAAAGTTATTATTGATAAGTATGGACTCACCATTTCCATTTTGTTGTTTACTGACTCTTTTGTAGTTCATTTATTTCTTTCTCCTAATCTTCCTGTCTTCCTTGGTGATTTGTTGAAGTTTGGTTTTGGTAGGTTTTGTTTTCATTTCCTTTATCTTTTGTGTATCTACTAGAGACTTTTATTTGTGGTTATGGTACCACAAAGCTTATATAAAACATCTTAAAACTATAATATTGTAACTTAAGCTGATAACATGTTTCTTTATACTGCAGAGAAAAACTCTAGTCTTTTATTGCCTTCTCTCATTTTTATCTACTAATGTTATATTTTCCATCTTTTATATTGTGTTCCCATTACCAAATTATTGTAGCTGTAATTATTTTTAATACTTTGTCTTTTAACTTTTATACTAGTGTTAAAGTGATTTACTGGGCACCATTATAGTATTAGAGTATTCTAAATATGACTATATATTTAGCTTTACCAGTGAATTTTGTACTTTTATATGTTTTCATGTGATTACTTAGTGCTCATTTGTTTCAACTCAAAGAACTCTCTTTACCATTTATTGCAAAGCAGGTCTTGTGGTGAACTTTCTTTGCATTTGTTTGGGCAAGTCTTTACCTCTCGTTCATTTCTGAAGGACAGTTGCTGGGTATAGTATTGTTAGTTGAGAACCTTTTCTTTTGGAACATAGAATATATCATCCCAATACATTTTGGCTTGTAAGGATTCTCTTGTTAAGTCTTCTTATAGCCAGCGAGGATTTTCTTATATGTGACATGCTTCTTTTCTTTTGTTGTTTTCAAGATTTTCTTTGATTTTGACTTTTTAAATTTTTTTTGACAGAGCCTCAAGCTATTGCCCTGGGTAGAGTGCTATGGCATCACAGCTCACAGCAACCTTAAACTCCTGGGCTTAAGTAATTCTCTTGTCTCAGCCTCTCAAGTACCTGGGACTACAGGCGCCTGCCACAATGCCCGGCTATTTTTTGGTTGTAGTTAGCATTGTTGTTTGGCAGGCCCAGGCTGGATTCGAACCCACCAGCTCTGGTGTACGTGGCTGGTGCCTTAACCACTTGAGCTACAGGGGCCACTTGCCTTTGGCTTTCAATGATTTATTCCAAAAATATGTACAGTTGATTTTTTTCTCATAGGTCCTTTTTTCTTTTGCCATTCTTTTTCAATCTTTTGTCATTTTGTTCCTCTACTTAGCTGGTTGCAAATGACCTGTTTTTGAGTTGCTAATTTTATTTTGTATAATTAATTATACTGTGAAAGCTCTCTACTGAATTTTCTAGAACTTTTATTATTCAGCTGCAAGATCCTATTTACAGTTTATATTTCTTTATACACTTTCATTTTATTCATTGTTCTCTGAATTTCATATTTTTGTCTGTATTTTTTATCTAATCTTTTTTAAGGTGCTTACTTTGAATTCTTTTTCAGGCAACTTACAAATGTTTACTTCTTCGGGATCAATTACTAGAATTTATTAATTTCCTTTTATGGTGTCATATTTGCCTTGTTGATTATTATCTGTGTAACTTTACACTGATAGCTACACATTTTAAGGAAACGAAAAAAGAAAAAAGCATCTCTTACAATTTTTACAGACTGGTTCTAATGGGTAAAAGCCTTCTCCAGTTGAGCCCCTAGGCTGATGGGATTGCTTCCAGAATTCCAATCTCAAGGTGATAGAGTTGGGTCATTTGACTGCTCCTGGGATCCATGGTTGACAGGCCTGTTACCAGGGGCTCCAGTGGGCATGGATTTTGCCTGGTCTCCTGGTGTGCTAGTCTGACTTAGGACTTCGATCAATCATGCTGGCAGTGGGATGAGGATCCACTCTGGGCATGCAGACAGCAGGCCTTTTATCCATTTCTTGGATGGGTGTGACTTTTTCCAGATCCTTGGGAGATCTGCTGGATCATTGAGTGAATCCCTAGGGAGCTTAATCCTAGATCCAGACAAAGAAGAAACCAAGTCACAAGACTGCTTTAGGGCATACAGATAAGACAAAGTTCTGCAGGGGTCAGAAATGTCTCTGGGGTCAGAAATGGATATGTCTCCATCCAGATTTCTGGACTTGTGGGACTTCTAATAGGCTATAGATGAGAGGGAATGTAGCTAAATTTTCAGAGAATTTCAGGATCTGCTGCATGGCCAAGTTTAGTAAGCCTGCTATGGGGACTCAGATAAGCATGTCTCCTTCTGGGTCCTTGTTTGGGAAGTACAGCTCTAAAACCATACCTAAGATTATCTAGAGCCGAGTTTCAGGGGTGTTTTAGGATCTGCATCCAAACCCAATTTTGGAGGACCTATCACTCAGGGTACTTGGTGCATGACTTTCTACAGCCTCTTTGCTGATGGATTGTACATCCAGACCAACAACACAGGAGGCAATAGCTGAGTCCTCAAAGGGATGAGGCTCTTGGCGTATCTGTAGCCAGGACTATAGTGCATCTTTCCTAGGAGCATGAATATACTTCCTCAAAATGATCCTTGTAAATCCTGAGATTCTCTAAAATTTTACAAACTCCTAAATTAATCCGGTAACTCAGAAAGATATTTTTTGTTTGTGGATGCAAAATTAGTGTTTCTCTGGGGAATATGATCGAGTCAGTTCCTATTGTGCCATCTTGCTGATGGGACCTCATTTCTTTAACATTTTAGTATAGGCAGTTAGAAGGAGCCCAGCCACTCCTTCAGCACTTTAGTTAGAAACTTCTTCAGCCTAATATCCAATTTCATCACTACAAGTCATGGCTTCCACAAAACACTAGAACATGAAAACAGTTTAACAAAGTTATTTGCTGCTTTATAACAAGGATTTTCTTCTTCCAGTATCCAATAGCATGTTCTTTATTTCTGCTGAGATGTTGTCAGAATGGCCTTTATCATTCCTATTCTTACCAAGATTCTGATTAGGATTACTTAGGTATTTTCTCTACACCTCCTCCTCTCCCCTTCTGAACCCTCACCAGAATTGCTTTTAAAGATCCTTGATAGTAATATGGGCTTTTTTCTATATTTACTTTAAAATTCTTCCAGCCTCTACGCATGACCCAGTTCCTGGTTGCTGCACATTCTCAGGACTTTGTTACAGTAGCAACCTTACTTCTCCATACCCATATCCTGTTAGTCTGTTTTGTTTTCTTTTGAAGGAGAATTGTCTGGGGGCCACACATTAAATACACAGACACTCATGGAATCTGATGAGAAAGAGAAAAGGTCTGTGAATACTTTTTGTGATATCTGACAAAACGGATAATCAAAATAGTCCTCAAATTATCCACATGTGGCCTGTGGGGCCACAGGTTAAAGACCCCGGGACCAGACACTGAATCCTGTCTTAGTCTCTTTGGGCCTCTATAACATAATACCATAACTAGGTGGCTTTTAAACAAAGGAATTTATCTCTTTTGGTTCTCGAAACTGAAGAATACAAAAATAAGGTCACCTGCATATTCAGTGTCTGGTGGGGGCCTGCTTTCTTATATATAGATGGACATCTTCTAACTATTTCCTCATGTGGCAGGAAAGGTCAGAGAAATTTCTGGAGTCTGTTTCATAAGGGCACTAATCAATTCATTAGGATTTTGCCCTCATGACCTACTCAGCTCCTGAAGGCACAGCCTCTGTATGCCATTACACTGGAGATAAAATTTCAAGTTTATAGAACACATGTATTGTTAAGACTGATAATTTTATTTGATTAAAAATGTTTAAAGAGAGAATCTTTACATCTAATACTGAGAGCTGAATGTGATTTTTCATTGGGTCTCTTAAGAAGCCATCCAAGATAGTCAACAGTTATAGTGGCTTTTGCTTATACTGCCATTCAATATTTAGATGGATAGAAGAAAGACATTTTTTGAGAGATAAATAAATGCAGAATACAATGGTAGTTCTCAGATCTGGTTTAATCTAAAATAAAAGGCCTTTTATACACATCTGTCGATAACATCCATTTAACAAGCCTTTATTGAGTTTGTAGTATGTTGAGCACCGTGTTAGATTTGGAAAATACCAACATCTGGTACTCAGGGCATGCTGGATTGATTGACTGTTGCATGCCTACGATCGAGGAAAAGCATCTTGCTCTTGCTGAATGTGGACTGATGGTCAAGTTTGTTCAGTATAATATTTTCTTGGGAGAAAATCTCATGTATATCATCTGAATATACATAGCAATAGGAGAGAATATTTGGTGAGTAGATCCCAATCTCAACTTCTCGTTATCTGCACTCAACAGCAGAACCATAACTATCTCTTGCTTTGGTCAACCCTGGGGGTCCAAGGATGTCTAATACAGCATAGCTTGTTAATGTATTTTCTGCCCCTCTAACCTTTTGGACTTTCCCTACTCTTTTCTGTCTTCTTTCTGCCTTTCTCATGTGGTATTCTAGCCATAAAAAATTATCTTTTTTTTTTATTATTAAATCATACCTATGTACATTAATGCAATTATGGGGTACAATGTGCTGGTTTCATATACAACTTAAAATACTTTTGTCAAACTGGTTAACATAGCCTTCACTGCATTTTCTTAGCTATTGTGTTAAGATATTTATATTCTACACTTAGTAGGTTTAACATGTACCCTTGTAAAATGCACCATAGGTGTGGTCCCACCAATTACCTTCCCTCAACCCATCCTCACCCCTCCCCTCCCTTTCCTCTCCTCTCCCCTTCTTCTTGGGCTATAGTTGGGTTATAGCTTTCATATGAAAGCTATAAATTGATTTCATAGTAGGGTTGAGTACATTGCATACTTTTTCTTCCATTCTTGAGACACTTTGCTAAGAAGAATATGTTCCAGCTCCATCCATGTAAACATAAAAGAAGTAAAGTTTCAAAAAAAAAAAAAAAATTCTTTCTCTGTGTGGTGACTCACACTCCCAATTCTAGCTCTCTGGGAAGGGGGATGAGGGTCTCTTGAATTCAGGAGTTGGAGATGAGTCAGAGCAAGAGCAAGACCCTGTCTCTACTAACAATAGGAAAATTAGCTGGGTGTTGTGGCAATGCCTGTAGTCCAGCAACTTGGGAGGCTGAGGCAGGTGGATCAATTGAACCCAGGAGTTTGAGGTTGCTGTGAGCTGGGCTGATGCTTTGACTCTCTAGCTTGGGCAACAGAGTCAGACTTGGTCTCTAAAAAAAAAAAAGCTCTTTATTTCTTGATCACTCCATTCTCTGACATGCCACAAGAACTTTGTATATACTGTGTTCACTTTCTAGATCAACCTTCCTTTACCCTCTGGCTTTTACATGTCCTTCTAGATAACACCTCCTATCTTGAAGCTTTCCTAACCTTATGAATAGTTAATTAGAGCCATATCTGTATTCACCTCAGAAGTCAATTCTTCATTTAAGCTAGATATATTCATTGCTAAGCACAGTTATTGGTCCATTAAACTCACTCAGTATGTGCTAGTTGATTGTTGTTATCAGTATTATTATTATACTTCTAAAATACATGTTGTAAACATTGTAACCTAATTATTTATACCACAAATTAATCTTATATTTTTTTTTAAAAAGGGTAAAATACATGTTAATTATCAAGAAATCAAATTGGGCTTTCTGGTCAGCATTTCTTTTTCTTTCTTTCTTTTTTTTTCCCAGCATTTCTTTTTCTTGAAGCTTCTGAATATACCATTGGCATTAAAGTCATTCTCAGCTCTTCCAGATCCTATGTCCCATACAACTGAAGCTGTATTATACTTGCCAGCTCTTTATTTCTTAGTTATGGCCATAAACTCCTAGACTGCCTTTGACTGTAACCTAGAACCTGATTTGTCTCTTAAAAAAAAATAAAATAAAAAGTTACATAATAAGATCTAGATGGAACTCTTCTGTGCTCTTCAGACAATTTGGTGAAGGAGGGCTGAGCAAACAGAGTCTATTTCATAGGACAACCACATGAGACTAAGTATTTGTCCAAATTGCAAAATCCTCGAAGATCTGCCAGCCTTCCCCCTCTAGGGTGGACATCTCTGTGAAATGTGCTTTTCTTCTAGAAACATCTCATTTATGTTCCTTTTCCTTTCCTCACTCTCTACGTCTTTACAGTACATGGTTCCCAACTTCAGACCCTGAGGGGGCAGGTGACTCTGCTCTGCCAGCGAGGCCACAGCTTTTCCCTTGGTGAGAAACATGTCAGGAGGAGGAAGGTGAGCAAAGACAGAGCTTTCAAGCCAAAGATACTCATTTTCTAGATTTTTCTTAGAATCAATGGGTGATAGAAACTTCTTCCAACTGGAGCTGCTGAGCAGGAGAGGTAAAAACCTAGTGCAGGAAGATTCAACTTGGTGAGAATTTGCTCCAGCATAACCCAACAGGGATAAAAAACTGAGGTTTTTTTTTTAGAGATGGGGAGAAACTAATTCTTAACAGCCTCACTTAGCACTAGCGGCAGTTCTACCCGAGGAGTCCCACTTTGAGCTTCTCGTTTGCACAGGCAATAAATCCTCTTTGTTGTTTAAGCTTGATAGAGCCAGGTGATTTTTTGTGCCTGAAAGGTTCTGATGGATTCACCATTCATTAAGGCAGGAGAAAAACCATGTCTGTGACCTCTAGTCCAAGTTGAAGAGTAGCCTTCAAGTTAACTCTTGAAGAAATGAAAGACCATTATTATTTGAGTTCTCTCTGCTCCAAATGGGATCCATGGTAGTGGCCACAGGTGGTTAGAAGGATTTGGACTTTGAGTCACGCGTGAAGGAGTACAAAAGGGCGTTACAATGGCTCATGGATTCCTCTTTGGGGAATCCTTCCTTCTCTGCTTCCTCCTAAAACATAAAAGCCTGCACAATGCAGATGGCATATTTCATTAATACAAACAGAAGTCCAGGCAACAGATGCTTTGAGAATGAGGGGAAAGGAGATCTCTATATTTCTCCAACAGTAACAACTCCGATGACAAATTTCTCTCACTGAGCATATTGAACCAAGAGCAGAGAAACATGTAGTTTTCAAGCCTTAGGCATTCTATGGTATTTAAAAGTAGGGAGATCAAAATCAGTATTTTTGGACAAAGTTTGTACGCAGAGAAAGCTGTGGTGAAAAGGAATGAGGAAGAAAAACTGAGGCCTGCTTTGTGAGTTTCACAGGGCTTGGGGATGGGCAGAACTTCCAGTGTTCTGTGTTTGAGACATGTATTAATAAACCCAGCTTGGGAACCCTGCCATCCACAGTGACAAAAGCCAAGCCAGGCCAATTATTTGCACATCAGGGTCTGGGTTATGATGTCTTCTGTTCCTTTGTTTCTCATATTGTTTTGTGAAAAATGCAATGCAGAAGTGATTCATTGCAGAGCAGACATAATTGTCTATTTGCGATCAGTTTAAATCCAAATGCCTAACTCCAAATTATGAAACCATGTCAAGGTATAATGGTTAAAGAATCATAAAAAATTACATGATACTTTTTGGTCATATTCTCCGGAGCTCTCTGTGACTTTGGATAACTGCCCAGGAAGGAGAGTGGAAAGGAGAAAAGTAAGGGGATAGAAAGAATCAGATAGGCAGGAAATGCTTCTGCACTGTTTTGGTGCTATTTTGACAGAGAGCAAAGATTGTGATAAGCAAGCATTTGGTGGCAATATTATGGCAATTTTTGTGACTCCTCAGTAGGTAAGCATAATGCTAATAAAATGTTGTGGACAATGGTTACAGGACATTTTTCTGCTCACAAAATGTAAAGATTTTACATTACACTTTATAGTATATATGTGCTCCCTAAGCACTTGCCGCTCTAATTGTTTGTGCATTTTTAGCTTATTCTGTTAGAGTTGAAAAGGCTGAGTTAGGCTGAGCAACCACAATTTCCAACTTTGCCTCTAATGTGGATGCTCAGACTCCTCTGGTTTTGCAAGACTTTTCCTTTCTTTCTTTTTTCTTTGTAGTGCTTAAGTAAAACACTAATGAAATTCCACTGAGCTATAGGAAGTAAAATATAGCACCTTCAACAAATACCAGCTAGATCCCCCTTTTATGTGTAACTCAAAGAGATGATAACACAGCATTAGAAGTGCCAAGCACTCACTACCCAATACCAGGCCTGCTGGAACCCAGTCTTCACTTGGGGAAACAGGCTTAGCCCTTTTGTTCTTCCCAGATCCCCATCACCCTATCATTTTCCTTAACTTCCCTGAGTTCACGGATCCCTCAAATAAGGCTCCTGGAAGGAGAAACATTCAGCTTGGTTTGCTTGAGAGGCACCACAGTTTCCCTTGCTGCATTTGAAGCCTTTTTATATCAGAAGCAGCTCTACAGCATCTGAGTGAGTTATAAAATAAAATAATGACAAGTGTCTAAAGTGCAATGATAGTTACTAAACATTCATTACTGGTTCTTCACTTATCAATGAAAAAAATATACCTATATACTCGAGTATAAGCCGCGTTTTTTTGGCACAAAAACCCGAACTTGGCACAAATTTTGTGCCGAAAAAACTCGGCTTATACTCGAGTATATATGGTATATCATGTGTTGCATCATGCTAGCCATTAGGGCAGCGGTTCTCAACCTGTGGGTCATGACTCCTTTGGAGTGTATTAAAGGTTTATGGTATTAGGAAGGTTGAGAACCACTGTACTAGGGGATAATGGTGGCCAAGGTAGATATAGTCTCTTAAAGTCTAGAAAATTCCCTTTAGCTTTATCTAATTTCTATATTGTAAAAACACACTAAAGAGTCTACACCAGTGGTTTCCAGCTGGCGTGCCACGTCACACTGGTGTGCTATGGGAGGATCATAGGTGTGCCATAGAAATTTTTAATATCATTAAATAAATTATTTTTGAAAGAAGTTCAAAGCACAGTAAATACATTTTTTTCCCTTTTTTTAAGTCAACATAATTTAAGTGTGCTGTAGAAGTCTAAATATAGGTTCAGGTGTGCCATGAAATGAAAATGGTTGAAAAACACTTGTCTATAACACGTGTAATATTCAGAGTCATTATAAATCAGAGATTGCAAACTCACAAGACTAAAGGGCCCAGCTAGGTTACAAGTATGTACAAGCTGGGTCAACTGGGAGTTGGTAGGGTCTGATGGAAGTTGTAGCTAACTGGAAAATGTCATACTTAAAGAAAGTTCAGTTATTTTTATTTTAAGCAATTTTGAGTCATTTCTCCCCAAACATAAATACACACATGTACACATACCCATATACACACCCATACACTTAGTCCACAGAAGACTTGTTTCTAAAAACATTTTCTTTAGCATTTTTATGTTGAGGTTACTGCTTTTCAATCAAGCATGTATGTTCATTATTTCTTAGGAGAAAGAATTCGTATTTTTCTTAAAGAGAGAGACTTCTGAAGTAACATTAAGAATCTTGGCAAATAAACTTTTGTTTTTAGGTGAGTATTTCCTTGTGCTTTCTCTTGAATCTTCTGTAACAGATCCTAAAATAACATCAGGAGAGAGTAATAAAGATGCAGCCCACTAACCACCAAAGTCTTGGGTTAGAACTGGTGCTTTGTCCTCTGAGAAATGTTCAGCTTGAATAGCTAAAGCTGAGAAGTATTCTACCCCTCAACTGGGATAACTTTTACGTCTACCCAACCAAAGGCTGATTGTCAAGCTCTTTCTTCGAGATTCCCACTAAATGCTGCTTTCTCTTGTCCCTAAACACATGTAACTTTGATTTCATCATAAAGGATGCCCATGAGACCATTTATTTGACTTATTATTACAATTTACAAAATGCATCTGTATTTGAAAAACTTATATTTAAATATATATGAGGTGACAACACTTAAGTTCTGGTTATTAAACTCACATCAAAAAAAAAACCTACAGAAATTTCTGGAAGAAAACATTCTTTTAGTTAGCGTGGTAGTTTATGCAACTTACAGATTGTAATTTCTAAGGGGACAGAAATGTCTACTTCTCTTTGTGTGTGGAAATATAAGAGAGTTGCCGCTTGTCATTGTGATTGTAACAAAATTAGAGGTAAATGGAAATAATAAATCACATTCTTTAGAAATTACATGTTATATTGCCTGTATTTCCTCTAGGTTTTAAGATGAATGAAGTCAGAAATAATGTTTGTTTTTCTCATATATCTCCTACTCCATGTACAAGGCCTGGCATATAGTTGGCATTTAATAAGTATTTGCTAAATCCGTACAAAACAAGTGAACAAATGAATCTAGATCACTTTAAGCTGTACTATTTTATTGTGTTTTTATGGTGTAATTATATAATTCTATATGTCTTTGGCTCAGTAAATTTAATAAAACTGTATGTGTATTTTAAATATATTATCAGCACTGTTTGGTAGAACTTTCTGTAGTGATGGAAAGGTTCTATCACTTCTTTGCCCAATATTGTAAGTACTAGCCACACGTAGCTATTAACTGTTTCAGTGGGAGTAGTGGGACTGAGAAACTGAATTTTTAGTTTAATATTATTTTCATTTTATTAATTTAAATTTAATTAGCCAGGGGGCTATCACATCACATAGTGCATAGACCATTCCTTAACATTAGGGAATAATGTTTGTTGATTAGCACTGTGTTTGGAAATGCTTATGGAAAGAGAGTAACATTATGTGAAGTGGACATGTAGACTTCTTGTATTTTCTAGTATCATTTCCCTCAGAAAATTTTTTCAATCAAAAGTACATGTAATTGAGACTGAAGTTAAAACACAAAGAGTTGCATTTATGTAGCATAGAGTTAATTAAAAAAGAAAATATCTTGTTGCCCCTGAAGAACTTTCACCTGCCAATCCAGACTGAACCCAGCTGTTATCCATTCTCACACGTTTTCCCTCACTGCCCCCCTCTGGAGTTCCACAGAACTTTGTCAATAACGTTACCACTATCTATACCTTTATCAATTGTTTTCTCAGCCTTAAAACTTCCTTAATGAAATGAACACTACATCTTATTTATGTTTGTGCCAAAGCTTATAATGGGCGTAATTCAGTACTGTACACATTCTTGGTCTTTTGTGAAGAGTTACTGAGTAAAGGAAAATAAAATTGGGGGTCAAAAATTTGAATTCTAGGCCTGTCTCTGCTATTACCTAGTGACCTTGAGTCTGACACTTAAAGCCTCCAAGTTTCAGTTTTCCTTCATGTGAAGGAGAAACATTACTCCTGGGAGCTCAGAGGGAGGGGAGGGAAGGGGGAGGGTGGGAGAGGGAGGGGGACTGGTGGGATCACACCTGCGGTGCATCTTGCAAGGATATATGTGAAAGTTAGTAAATGTAGAATGTAAATATCTTGGCACAACAACTAAAAAAATGCCAGGAAGGCTATGTAGACCAGTGTGATGAAAATGTGTCAAACGGTTTATGAAACTAGTGTATGATGCCCCATTATCATATTGATGTACATGGCTATGATTTAATAAAATTAAATTAAATTAAATTAAATTA
>CAUYPK010134400.1:0-13633 GCA_963574355.1 Loris lydekkerianus
AATATAAATGTCTTAACACAATAACTAAGAAAATGCTAGGAAGGCTATGTTAACCAGTGTGATGAAAATATGTCAAATGGTATATAAAACCAGTGTATGGTGCCCCATGATTGCATTAATGTACACAGCTATGATTTAATAATAAAACAAACAAACAAAAAAAAGATGAACTCTCCAGAGACCAAAACATTGTTCTGTTTTGATTGAATAATGACCCCTCAAAAATTCATATGCTGAAATGCAAACCTTTAGCCCCTCAGAATGTGAATTTATTTATAAATGAGGATCTAAATAATGTGATTGATGATGTAATTAGTTAAAATAGAGTCGCAGTAGAGGACGATGGGCCCTCAGTCTAACTTGACCGGTGTCCTTATAAAAAGGAGAAGTTTGGGCACAGAGACATGCAGATAAGGAGAATTCTGTGTGAAGACTAGAGTTGTGCAGCCACCAGCCAGGCAGCGATCAGAAGCTGAGAAAGAGGACTGGAACAGATCCTTCCCTAGAGCCTTCAGAGGCAGCATGGCCCTGACAGCATCTTGATCTCAGACTTCTCCAGAAGAGTAAGAAAATAAATTTCTGTTCTTTTAGCCACTCAGTTGGTGATACTTTGTTATAGAAGCCCATGCAAACTAAGATCACCCTTTCTTAGAACAAATTTACAAAAAATAATAAAAGCACTTCGACATATAGTTTGTAAAGGTCAAAAAAAGCACACTTTAACACAATGCAATGGTAGAACCTAAGCCCTAAAAAAAGACAGACATATTTAACATCTATGAGCACTTCAAACTCAGGTGTCAATACAAAGTACGATAAAAAGGAGGTATTTTCAGTTCTGAAGACTTTGTACGTTTATGACATCACCATTCACATTCTTTTTTCTCCATTGTCTGAAAATGCCTTAAGAGGGACTGACTCTGCCTTATGTATCTTTATACTTCTTGCACATTGCACAGAACCCAAAATAGTCTGTGAGAGTTTCACAAAAGATTAATAATCATTAGTCTTTCAAGAGTAAGTGATCATTATCAGGAACCTGACCTATAACAAAGAAGCATTATTTCAGTTAAACTGTGACCCTGAACCACAGCTGTGAATGTATTTCCTTGTTGTTGTCACTTGAATTCTAAACATGTGCAATAGGTGTGAATATTAATCTACCACCCTCAGATGCAAAATATATCACCTTGCTTTATTTTCTCAATTCACTTATTTCGACTCCTATGTCAATGATGGAGTGACATTCGAGGGTATTTGCATTTTAAGAATGCTTCCTCTTTTCCTTGGGTCACCAAGATGGGGATGAGCTTTGCCCTATAATGAGCAAGAGTTCCCCAGCATCTGTCTTTCATGGTGACATTGAAGTTCCTAATTGTTCATTCCCCAAGGTTTCCTTAGGAAAGGGTAACTGTGCATCTTTGTCAGTGTTGAATACATTATTGAGGAGGAGAGCCCAGCCCAATCTCTGTGCCTGCGTCCCACAAGCATTCATTGTCCCCAGCACCTGGACAGAAGGCGGCGGCCTGGCTTCCTTCTGTGCTCCTCTCAGAAAATCCTTTCCAGTCTCAGGCCTCTCCCTCCTGGATGACAGCTGCTGCTGTTCTCACCCTCCAAGCTCTTTTCTATCCTTACCCTAAAGGGAAAAGCCTGCAGAACGTCTCTTCTAGGTACTGACTAAAGCCTACCCAAGGTCAGTGTCATTTGCTCTGAGAGGAAAGTCAGAAGGAAAGACTGTTTCTCACCAATTATTTCCTTAGTAATTCACCCTGTTATATACTTTGTATGTATTCGCAGCTCTCACCGTCACATAAACTAACATTTTCACAGATATTAAATTGGTTATAGTTAGTGAGACTCTCACAGCACCCTTGTTTAATACACATCTCCTTTCTCCCTCCAAAAGGAACAATGACAACAAAAAAGACACAAAAAACCTAGTCAGAGGTTTTTTGAGCAGCAGGGACTTCCTACACCCTCCAGCTTCCACTTCAGGGGCTTGTGGAGGAAGGCTGGGGGGGTGGGGGAGACACAAGTTGGGAGCACCTATCAGGGTCCACTCCCAAAGCTGCTCACCAGATGTGTGCAGTCTGCCTGCCACATATCCAGGAGCACCCCACATAAACTTGAGTTCACAGTAAGTAGGGAAATCAATCAGAGGAAGACCAAAGCCTAATTTGGGAAATCCCTCTGGTCTCCGCTTAATATTCCTGTACTTTTCCTTTCCCTTTAATCAGACTTTGATGAATCTAGCTAACTTTGCCACACCACTCACGGTTCACTATTCATTCAGTCAAGGGGGGAGGGGCATAACTTTCCTTAGCTCTTGCATTTCTCAGACGACTCTAGCATTGTCAATTATACCTGTAACTTGACAAATGCACCCTCATATCCATCTGAAACCTATTAGAAATAAAGGGCTTCGAGAGTAACCTCTGGTCTCTTCTGAAAGTCTGCACAATTGTGTGCACATGTGTGTGTGCATGCGCATGCATTTTTCTCTATGTGCACACGCTCGCAGGCTCCGTGTCAGGACTGGTGGGCATGGAATCCACCCCATCGCCCATTTTATTACTGTTTGCACATCTGGAGCAGTGCGGCTGTGAAGGCCTCAGTGTCTGCAGCAGCTCCGGCAATTAGCTCTGAATGAAACAGTCATAAATAGTAATTAGCCATTCCCTCAGTCGTGTCCCAAAGCCTTTAAAAAAAATCCTCAGAGAAATCAATGCATTCTTTTCTAAAGACCTATTATAAGCGCACCACCCACCCCACCACCATTTCAGAGGCGCAGAGCAAGAGCTGCATTCCAGCCTCCCCATAGTTAGAGCCCCGCTCTGGACAGGGGAGCGCGGGGTGGGGAGTCAGGAGCGGGGGCGGAGCGAGAAGGGCCGGGAACCCAACCTCAGGGAAACGCGTACCATGGCCGGGGATCGCAGAATATTCAACGCAGATGGGCGCTGGGACAGGCTCCTAATTAGCACGGAACTACCTCCTACCATAGCCTGCCTTCAGCTTCACCTGTGAGACACTGTAGGCCCACCTCAGTAATTCTCTCTGCTCTCATCGGTGAGCTCTGTCCGCCTTAAAGATGAAGCCGGCGATTTCACATCCCTCCTTGGTGAGGAGGTAACAACAGAGAACTGGCACGAGGTCTTACATAAATTAGGCCCCGTCTCCCTTCCACAAAACGTGGACTCTGAGGCCTTGCCAGGCACATCTACGTGTCTATTAGGGAGTTTTTGATAGTGACAATTAAGCCTTGTCATCCAATAAACAGACAGTCCATTCTGTGATGTGCTGAGTAGCCTCGATGGGATCATTCTAATTCACACAGTCAGAGGTCTGGAATGGGCCTTGAAAGCTTATCTGGCTTATTCCCTTGGCTTCGGTTATGTCTTTTCTATTTCATTTCAAACAGATTTATGGACAGCAAAACCCTGAGCTCAGCCTTTTGGTATCAACCATTCTAGACCCTGGTCTAATCATTCACGGGATATTTAATCAGAGCGTTCCCAGAAACATGGTCCAGGCATTACCAGTGGCCTGAACAATGACTGGCTGTGTTTCTTCAGTTTCTGAGGCGCTATCTTGGTGCAGAGCTTAGAAATGTAGAGGTAAGCATCTTTTCCACCCTGCCTCCCACCTTACACCTTTAGTTCTCCAGCTAGCTGGACTGCAGTACTCTACTGTATATCCTGAACTCAGATTTTCAGTATGCCCCTCCACACGTGTGCACACACACACACCTTTTAACAATGCTGTCTGCACTTGACCTGTTCCATTCTTCTAGAGGCAGCCTGATGCATGAGGGAGATTGAAGTCAGACATTTGACCTTGTCATGTTTGAGATGTGTGAACTTGTAACTGTTCCTCCGTCCCTCTCAGCTAAGAGTTCTCAGCCCTGGCTGCTCATTAATATCACCTGAAAGGTTGAAGCAGTTATAACCAGGAGTATCACAACCACTACTACTTTTCATCACACCACACAGGCCCTGTGTTTTCAAGAGATGATGGGACTGCAGATAGCCCTTTCTTTTAATAAAATCCCTACAATAAAAACACAACTGCAAAACACTTTCATTTAAAAAAAATTAAAAATATATATATATATATGCTCAGACCCTGTTGAAGACTCCTGAAATCATAGCCTCTAGGTGTGGGGACCTGGTGTAGGTACTTTTAAAAAGTATTTCCTTGGGTTCTTGTTCATTGTGTGTTTCAGGTTCAACTCATAATTTGAATCCTCTGTTTTGCTCATCTGTAAATCATAATACTAATGACCTACTTCCGTATAGGGTCACTGTGAATTTTTAATTCTACAACATGGGTAAAATGACCACCTCCTCAAGTTGACCTAATTTTCATAGACCAGACATGTATCATGTGTACATATCAGAATAGTAGGCCTGGTCCCTTATTTTGACAGCCTCCATATGTTTGTTAAAGTCCCTAAGGTGGTCAACTTACAGAGGTTCTAGTATATATACTCAATTAACTATGATCATGTTATTACCATCCACTTTGTTTCTGATGCATTTTATCCAGTGCCCTCTGGAAGCTCTTTCACAGGTCAATGTAAATTGCCAGTGTGCTCAGTTTGATTCTGATCTTCTAAGTCTGCCTCTGTCTGCTTAGTACTAGGTCAGTATTTTAGCATCGTAGAGCTTCAGCATCGTGAATGACCATTCTTCCGCCTTTTCTCTGAATATCCAAATCAATCCACACTTCAAGGTCTGTGTCAAATTCTGTACTTCTCCCTCGCACCCCAAACTCTTTCCCATCATATCTCAGAGCTCTTATGATATAGATCACTCACCTGGCAGGTACTTATAACTAACCTTGCAATAGCCCTTCTTTCATGATCTTATATTATTTTAATTTATTTGGTCATTTTTTGTTTATATCTTGTCTCTCCAAATAGGTGTGATATTTTTTACCTGCCTTTATATCACTTGCAGAGCCTCATATGAAATACCACATATAATATGCAGTAGATATTAAGAAAAATAAATAAAACCTCTGATAAGGGGAGAAAAATTCTTACTTCACGTTTTGTGCAAACTGAAGTCAAATAGAAATGGCGATGTTTAAACATCCCGAACAAGCACTTTAATTTCATAATAATGACTTGTACTTTCTTACCTGGTAAACACATTGTGAATGTCAATTGCCAAAAAGGCAGTAAATCCTACAGCAAAAGTCACAGAATTTGGAGACAGGGGTTCTAGTTCCAGTGCTCTTACTACCTAACTTGAGACCCTGAGCAATCAATTCACCATTCTGGTTTTCAGGTGCTATAAAGGCAAGGGTTCTACACTAATCTGAAACTAGCTTTCAGCTTTTACATTTTATATTTGTGCTGCTAAGATTTTTAAATGTAAGTGTGCAAAGTTATAGACATGGAGAACTTCCCAGTAGATACCATTATTCCCTTGAAACTGGATGATAAAATTATGCAAAAGTAAGAATTTGGGGAAAGAAGAAAAATCAAGTATGGACAAGGAAAACAAAGAGTTTGAGATGAAGCCTCATTTGTGGGTCTCTACTGCCCTCCTCAGAGAAAAGGATGGCACTGGGCCTGCAGGCACACAATGGGGAGGGAGAAAAAAGCCTTTCCTGCAGCCAAGATTTATAGAGCAAGCCTTTTCTAGGAAAACAAGCTTCAGTGTGGGTCAAGTAAACTATTTCTGAGATAACAAAATGTTTCTGTGAGTAGTCACATGTACTAATTTGAAAGCTAATCAAATCATCTTCATAATTATTCAAACCAACATTGATGAAGCAATTGCTATGCCTCAGTCAAAAGTAAAAGAGATTCTATTTGGGGACATTATGAAAGCTTATTTCTAACTGTTAAATAAGCTACCCCCTTCCCTATCTAGTGGACTCTTCTGATAAGTGTTTTAAGGTTTTTATAAAGGCCACCATTGTCTGGACATATTTCACTGGGTTGTTTAAGGCCCTTCTTGATGGAAGGCTGCTTAGAGGTGGTACTTTCTCCCGCTGAGGCTCCCTTTCTCTTCCACCACACAAGAGGAAGCCAGGCCCTTTCTTCTCTCTTGCCTTTGCACCTGCCACACCCTTTAAGCAGATTTACTTCTTACCCGACCTCTCTGCACAAAAGTTAAGTTATTTACAAAGATCCACCTTCAAAATCAATACCCTATGAAACCTTTCCAGCTTTCCTGTCAAAATTGATCTTTGGAGATATTTAATTAAACCACTAAGTGTAGACAATTGAATATTAATAGTCATCTCCCTTCCTGCACCACCTCCAAATCACACTAAAATGAAGGTAAAAGAATAAAAATCTCAAAAGAAGGAAGAGAATGAACAAACGAAATCATCCTTAGAGAGGCTGTGTTCTGACAAAAAGAAGAGACAGCTCTATCAAAGTATAGTGGGAAAAAAATAATTGTAAAAGGAGCATTTTTTGTTGAAAAGGTTATTCTCTATTGCAAAAAAATATATAAATATATCAGAAAGTGTATCAAGATGTGGTAGAATGTAAAAACACAAGAAAAGTAAACACTAATGTATCATAATAGGCTTAAAATTTTTAAATTAAATCTGGAAATAGTTGTACACATATATTTTCAGAAATATGAGCTAAGTATTAGAAAATAAATAACTGACAAAACTGAAAGTGATTGCCTTTGGAGAGGCAAAAGCTGATGTTATTGTATTTGCTACATATGCTACATCTGAGACTTTTAAACTAGTTGCCTATAATATGTAAATAAACACAAGAAAAACAAATATTTCCTTTTAAAAGATAGGTAGAACATCTACTCATCATTCTCTTCTATCCTATCAGCAACTAGTAGGTCTTTGTTTGAGCTTTTCTTATCTTTTACAGTATTTTGATTTGGAGTTGTGTACTTTGCCTCACTAAAGGACTCGAAGCTCCTTGAAGGAGATTGTCATGCCTTTCATTTTTATATTCCTTCCATTCTTTCCCATCTATACCCATCAAAGGCAATGCAAGTATACGCCTGAGAGCTGTCATATTGAGAATGCAATTATTATTGGAGGCACCACTATTCTAAACATCCCACAACATGTGGGATTTTCCTACACAACAAAAAGTTGTGCTATACAAAGCGCTTTTAGAAATATGAGGTAGTAAAAAAAAAAAAAAGAAAGAACTATCAGGTAGTATGGTATTAGAGTGTTTTCACTCAACATGCCAACAGTGCTGAAAGGATCAAGATTTGTAGCCTAATACCTGTCATTTACAACTTAGTGTGATTGAGTTGAATAGGTCCATTAGATTAGGCATTGCATATATTTTTGTTGGGACTCAAGGTATCAAGAAAATAATGAAAGTGTGATGTAGTAAATTCACCCTCAAAATATTCTGATTCAGTTGATATGGGCACAGAATCCATATTTGTGTAAAGCTCATCAGAATATTACAGGGTTGCTGCCATGTTTTGAAATGACAGGTTTAGTAATTACTACTTACGAGAGGAGAGTGAGAATATGAAATTGGATAAAGAAGAGAATTTAGAGCCCCTAAAAGAAAATTTTTATTCTATTCCCTCTGTCTAGAGATGATAGCCACTGTCATTTGAATTCACAAAAAACACTAAGTTTTTAAGCCTTTGAGTTTTGAAGAGTTAAACTCAGAACTGTTGTCATTCAAGTAGGGCCCACAGCTGGTTCTACAGTCTAGCTTAGCTCAAGCCATGTCGGATATAAACAGGCCCAAACTATCAAGGCAATACATTTACTTTTAAATTACTAAGAAAAATGATTTTGCTCCTAGTCTACAGATTTTATAGACATTTGGGGACATAGATACTGTAATTTCTTTCTTACTCTATGAATAATTATCTCTCTCTTTTAAACAAGCTGTTCCTAATGGTTCTAATAATAAAATATGTAACTTTCAGCTCTAAAACATTTCCTCACAGCTGATACTTAAATAAAGCTTAAAATGAACTCCAGCCTCAGATGTGCAGATTTATGTGGTAATATTAAATATTATGCTATCTAGTCTCCAAATAATGACTGCATGGCCAAATAAACATCTGAATAACTGCTGAGCTGCTCTATTAATCAAACTAATGAAAATTAAAAGTTAAAACAGCAATAAAATATTTTTCCTACCAAAATGGCAAGAATGTTTAAACTTATATCTAGTGTCAATTATATGCACAAAAATTTATGCAGAAGAATTTTTATAAACAACAAAAATCTAGAAACAATCCAAATGTCTTCATAGGAAGATAAATGAATAGATAATTATTCAGCCAATTAAATTATTTTTTCAAAGACTACATAAAGACATGGGAAATAATGATCATAAAATAATTTTTTAAGGCAAGGTATAAACATCTATATGAAACATCTTGCCTTAAAAAATTAAACCTACATAAACCTTAAAACATACATAAACTTACATAAACATACATAAAACGTACATAAACATACATAAAACTTACATAAAACTTACATAAAACATACATAAAACATACATAAACATACATAAACCTTAAAACATATATAAACATACATAAAACTTAAAACATACATAAGCCTTTATACAGAGGGTACCACGAAAAGTATACACATTTTAGGAATGGAAAACACATTAAAATTGTAATATGCAATATATACTGATAACTTTTATTGATAACTTTTATCTTGTATATTGCATTTTGTATCCTTTATAAATTGCAGATGGCAAATGTGACTTGAGTATTACAATTTTAATATAGTTTTCCTTTTCTTAAAATGGGTATTTTTTTGGCACCCTCTGTATATATGAAAAACATATATAAATAAATATATGTCACATTATAGTAATAGAACTATATATCAGAATGGTGAGATGCTGGGCAAGTTTTACTTTTTATATTTTCTTATAGTTTTTCAAATATTCCACCATAAAAATGTGTTATATGTATTTTTAACTTACAACAGAACTCAATAATGTTACCTGCTCAGCAACACTCACAACTGCATGGACAGCACTTACCAAGTAAGAAAAAGCAGATGTAAAAGGCAATTGCTTTAATTCCAGAGAGACTTGAAGGTCTTGATTCAATTAGAGGAGGAAAAAAAATCATTACTTTTTTTTCCCCCTTGGAGATGTTTTTTATATGTTGTCAGAATTAGGGGGTAAGGTAAAATATACAATGTGGAATACTAAATAAAGACAAAATAGATCTATTTTTAAAGGATGTGTTTTGAACTTATTATTATAAGTGAAGCTATTCACGGCGTATTAGACTTTAGTAGCAAAACAGCTCCCTCCTTTTGCTGTGCATCATGGTTCCCTCGCTCTGTCCTCACACTTCTGCACAGGAAAATAAATCAAATTATGCCAATGAAAAGCATAGTATTCTCCAAAGAGAGGCCCTGTGTCCCCTCTTTATTCCATATTGTGCTTGAAGAAAACACAGGGGACTCTCTCACTGAATTGGGCTAAATATAAAAGTCTTTGGAAATACCAGGCAGCCTTTCCTTTCCAAAATCATGTACATTTCCCATTAATGATAATAAGAGCTATGTGGAGGGATGAGGAAAAACCATTCCCCATTATGTTTTATTATATTTTTATTTTATGAGGTGGTCTCTTGTATGATAAATCAGCGCTACTGAAAAACCATAATTCTTTGGGGAAAACCTGCATGAAATTTTCCTTCTTTGTGCTATTCTGATGCTGTCAAAAAGAAAAATTCAAAAAGCAAAACACAAGCCTAGTATTTTCAACCCATAGTGCCTGCTGTATTGTGGATGATACCCCCCAAAAGTGAACTTTATCAGTCATAATTAGCAGCAACTGCAGTTTTTGTTAGGAAGAAAAAGAAAAACTGCCGGAGGTAATTATCATTGTATTCTACAAATATCCACTCAGCAGCTGGCAATTAAATAACCCAGAATCAAATCAAGCCCACTATTAAATAAGTCTCAGGCACCCCAAAGCTTAGAGTGAGCACTGGCAGAAAGCCCATCATGGTGAACTGGCTCAGCCTGTGGCTGGCCACACCAGGATGGCTTTCTTTGACTTTGCTCTTAGAAGGGAAGTGTGACAATTCTTAACTTGGTTCTCTTCATCTTTTCCATATTGTTGATTCTACACTGTGAACATGTTCTTTTTCATATTTTTCTTTGTATGTCATGGCCACCCGCCTCCATACTTCTGTTCAAGTCACTCCCTAAATTTAACTTCCTTCCTTCCTTCCTTCCTGCCTGCCTGCCTGCCTGCCTGCCTTCTTTCCTGCCTTCCTTCCTCCCTCCCTCCCTTCCTCCTTTCCTTCCTCCTTTCCTTCCTCCTCCAGTCCCTTTTTCTCCATTAACTCTTTTACCAAAATATTCTGACCCACATTGTTGTCCCTCCCCCACTTTTTTTGAAATATATTTTAGTTTTTAGAGCAGTTTTAAATTCAAGGAAAAATTGATCAGAAAGTACAGGACGGGGTTTCCAACTTCATGCCCACTGGCCTCATGATGATTTTGTGAGGCCTTTTGTTTTTTTGGCTTATCTGTGGTGTCAGACATCATGAAAATTATGCACAACTCTTTATTTTGTTAATCAGGTTTCATTAGTATTAGTGTATTTACTGTGTTACCTGAGACAACTCTTATTTTTCCAATGTGCAGCAGAAAAAAAAAAAAAAAGTTGGACATCCCTAGCTCTAGCGTCTTCATATACACACTGTTCCCCAACACAAACTCCCCCATTACTGACATCCCACACCACAGTGATAAACCATTGTCACATAAAGTATGTAGTTTACATTAAGGGTCAACCTTGGTGTTGTAAATTCTATGGGATTTAACAAATGTACAATCACATGTATCCACCAGTATAATATCAAAAAGGATAATTTTAATGCCCCCCAAATTCTATGTGCTCTGCTCATTCATCCCTCCCTCCCTGACAGTCAAGGGTCCTTTTAGTCTCCATTGGTTTGCCTTCTCCAGAAAGTCACAAAATTGGAACGACTACACAGAATGTAGAGAATTTTCACATTAGCTTCTTTCACTTAGTAATATGTATTTAAATTTCCGCTATGTCTTTTTATGGCTTGGTAGCTCATTTCCTATTAGTGCTGAATGAGCTTCCATTGCCTGGATACATCCCTGAAAAAGCATCTTGATAGCTTCCAGGTTTTGCCAATTATGAATAAAGCTGCTATAAACATCTATATGAAGATTTTGTGTATGTGTGATCATAAGTTTTCCATTAATTTGGATAGATACCATGGAGTGTGATTGCTGTATCAGATAGTAAGAGCATATTTAGTTTTCTAAGAAACTGACAAATTGTTTTCCAAAGTGACCAGTGACCATCCCATTTTTGCATTTTCACCAGCAATGAATAAAAAGTCCCTTTTGCTCCACATCCTCACTAATATTTGAACTTGTCAGAATTTTGGATTTTGGCTATTTGTGTGTGTGTGTGTGTGTGTGTGTTTGGGGTGTGTGTGTCAATAAACCTTCATTTGCAGAAACAGGAAACTCACCCACAGGTTGGAGTTTTGATCAAGGTTGTGAATAAATACAGTTTACTTTCTTCCTTCCAACTGAGATGGCTTTTTGTTTAATTTCAAAATATGAAGGGGTTACTAGAGTTTTTGTTACATGGATACCTTGTATAATGCTTAAGTCAGGACTTGTGATGTGTCTGTCATGAGAATGTGTTCATTACACCCAATGAGTGAGTTTTTATTCCTCACTCTGCCTTCCACCCTTCCCCTTTCTTGGTTTCTCACCTCCTTAAGATTGTATCCATGTGTACACATTGTTTAGCTCCCATTTATTAGTGAGGGCATAAGGTCTTTGGTTTACCATCCGGAGGTACTTCACTTAGGATGATGGTTTCCGGTTCCATCCAAGTTACTGCAAACGACATTATTTCTATCCTTTTTATGGTTCAGTTGTACTCCATGGTTTGTATATACACATTTTCTTTATCCACTCATGAATTCATCACACTTAGGTTTATTCCAAATGTAGGCGATTGTGAATTGTGCTGTGATAAGTTTTGAGCACAGGTGTCTTTTTAACTAAATGCCTTCTTTTCCTTTGAGTAGATATCCAGCAGTGGGATTCTTGGATCAAATGGTAGGTCTATATTTGTTTCTTTGAGGAATCTCCACATTGTTTTCAATAGATGTACTAATTTACAGTCCCATTGCTGGTTTATCGGGTGTTCCTCTCTCTCAGAATCATTGTCAGCATCTCTTGTTTTTTGACTTTTTAATGATGCCCATTCTGATAGTGGTAAGGTGGTATCTCATTGGGTTTTAATTTGCATTTACCTAATGATTAGTGATATTGACCACTTTTTCATGTGTTTATTGGCCATTTGTCTATCTTCTTTTGAGAAATGTCTCCTGATGTCTTTTGCCCACTTTTTAATGGGATTGTTCATCTTTTCCTTGCTGATTAGTTTGAGTTCTCTCTGGATGTTAGTCCTTTGTTGGATATACAGTTTGTGAATATTTTCTCTCATTCTGTACGTTGTCTAGTCCCTCTGTTGATTTTATCTTTTGCCATGCAGAAAATTTTAATTTAATTAAGCTTCATTTATTTATTTTTGTTGTTGCTCTATTTGTCTTTGGGGTCTTAATCTTAAATTCTTTGCCAAGGCCAAACTCTAGAAGAGTTTTTCCTATGTTTTCTTCTAGAATTTTTATGCTTGCATGCCTTACATTTAAGTCTTCTATCCATCTTGAATTAATTTTTGCATATGGTGAGAAATAAGGTCCTTATCTGCATGTGGCTATCCTAGCACCATTTATTGAATTGGGCTTCCTTTCTTCAGCGTTTGTTGCTATCTGCTTTGTTAAAGATCAGTTAGGTTCTCTATTCTGTTCCATTGGTCTATGTCTTTGTTTTTATACTGTACCATGCTGTTTTTGTAATATAATTTTTAGTCAGATAATGTGCTGTCTCTAAATTTGTTCTGTTTAGATAAGATAACTTTGGCTATTTGGGTTCTTTTTTGGATCCAAATGAAACTTAGATTTTTTTTTATACATCTGTGAAATGTGATGCTGGTATTTTGATGGGGATTGCATTGACTCTATAAATCACTTTGGACATTTTAGCAATGTTGATCCCACCAATACACAAGCAGGGATGTTCTTCCATTTGTTTGTGTCATCTGTGATTTTTTTAATCAGTCTTTTGCTATTCTCCTATAGAAAACTTTTACCTCCTTTGTTAAGTATTTTATTTTCTTTGTAGCTATTGTGGTCTTGAGTCCTTGATTTGACTCTCTATGTGACTGTTGTTAGTATGTAGAAATGCTACTGATTTATGTACATTGATTTGGTAACCTGAGAATTTCCTGACTATTTATCAATTCCAGAAGTCTACTGGTGAAGTCTTTAGGGTTTCTAGACACAAGATTATATTGTCAGAAAACAGGGATAGTTTGAATTTAAATCCTCTTTCTGGATTTAAATACCCTTTATGTCTTCTCTTGCTTGATTGCTCTGGTTAGGACTTCTGATATTCTTTTTAAAAAATTATTAAATCATAGCTGTGTACATTAATGCAATCATGGGGCACCATACACTGGTTTTATAAACAGTTTGACACATTTTCATCACACTGGTTAACATAGCCTTCCTGGCATTTTCTTAGTTATTGCGTTAAGACATTTATA
>CAUYPK010134401.1:0-29191 GCA_963574355.1 Loris lydekkerianus
TCTCTTTTCTAGATCTTCTTGGAGTGTTTTGATCTTGTTTTGCACGATCTCAGATCTGTTGGCATAAAAGTAGCACTTCTCCTGTAAAAATAAACAGATGCCTCCCTTTTTGGCAGTTAATAGGACTAATCCCCTTCTTGATGAGGCAATGGGTGGAGTCTTCTGCAGGAACTCTCATGGCCCCGTGGGGGAGTACCTCTCTTGGTTTTTCATGTTGCCTGGATTTTTCTGTTGGTTGCTCCTCATGTGTTCTTTCTTCTTGTTCACCTCTTTATCCTCCTTTTTCCTTTTTACTATCTCCAGAGCTTAGGTCAAAAGGAAGAGAAGGTTAAAGCACAAGTAGGGAGAAATGAGAAGAAAAAAAAAGAAAGAAGGAACGAGAAAAAGAAAAGAATAAGTTAAAAAAGGGAAGGGACATGAAAGAACAGAATTGAAGAACAGGAGAGAATAAGGACAGGAAGAGAGAATGAAAGTTATAGAATAAATGGTATTGATTGGCATGGTGTTAAGCTACACCTATAATTCAAGGACTCTGAAGGGCTGGGCTAGGTAGGTTCCTCAAAATCAGGAGCTCTTTACCAGCCTGAGCATAGCTAAACTCTACCTCATGACCAAAAATACAGGAGTCCTTGCTCTTGATGAAAGTAAAAATGGAAGTTAAGAATAGAACCAACCAAACAAATTAGCAAAAACAAAACACAACAAAACAAAGGTAAAAAAGCTCAAATAGCCAAAAACTGCAGCAACTTCAGCAATATTGAAAAAAAAAAGAGTAAAAACTTAAAGAATAAAAAGAAGTGAAAATAAAATAAAAATAAATATAAAAATACTAAAAAAAGATTTACATATAGAGGAAGGGACCAACATTAACAGAAATATATATGTTGAAATATGTCACCGGGATACAAGGTGGTTTTGTGGTGTTTTTAGGAGATAGAGAGCACAGCTAAAAACCTATATGGGTCCTGTTCTAAACTTAATTGCCTGTGATGATCACCTGACTATTTCTTTAGCATTCAGACCCTGCCAGGTAGGAACAAGAATTCTTCAGGGGAAGGTCTCACAGTATCCCCTGTCTCCAGTTCCCATTGTGTACAGGAGTCCCTCAGCCTGTCCCAAGAGTGGAGCTCTGATCCCAGCATGTGGAGTTAAGATAGCAGGCTTAGGATCCTGCTAAGACCTTCTCAGGACCTTCCCACAATGGCAGCCCCCTGGTCGCTGAGACTTTCCCAGTATGATTGCCTCACCAGCCACCAAAGTGATGGGAAATCTACTCCAACCAGTGTTTAAATATGGTTGCTGTATACTGTTCACGTCCACCCACTCTTCCAAGCTTTCCACTCGATGTGTAGCTTCCCCCCAAACCTGAAAACTCCAGATAGCTTGCTCCTGTCCCAGACCTCTCTGAGGGGGTGACAAATCCCAGCTGGTTGCAATCACTCACCTGATGCTTCAGATTTCTACCACTCCAGAACACACTATATGTCCAGCTTACCAACTCCTTACTGTGCTCTCTGAGCTGCAACTCTGTGTAAGGTCCCCATTCCAGGGATGGCCGGGTTCTCTCTTTTTCCTAGTCATTCCAGGAGAGCTCAGCTAAATGATTCTTCTGGCCTACCAGCTTGTTCTGCCTGCACTTTTACTCCTTTGATTTTTGTCTTCATGAACATCATGTGATCTTTCAAAAAAACACAAAAGCAAGGGAAGGGTATAAGGAATCACTAAGTATCCATCACTGAACATCAGTAGCTGTCAATGGATAACCAATTTATTTTTGCATGTACCCCACTTACAGAGTTCCCTGATCAATGGCCAAATTAAATAAAACCAGTCTATATATTATTTTATTTTTAAATGCTTCAATATGAACTCAAGGAGATTCTCTTAAAAATGTATAAAAAATGCATGCATGCAAAAAAAAAAAATAATGCATTATGACTCTCGAATAGCTAGCCTCTCACTTGTCTTATAGAAATCTTTCTATGCTTGGTTTGTTCACATCAGGGTCCAATTACATGCTATATGTATACATAACACATTTGTTTGAAATCTTTTTGTAATCTAAAAATGTTTCCTTTCATTCTTTTTTACTTTTTCTCAATTATTCGTTAAAGAAAGCAGTTTGTAGAAATTCCCATAGCATTTCTCACATTTGCATTTTGCTTACATGTTCCCTATTTATAAATTCCAGAAGCTTGACCAGGTAAACTAAGATTCAGGTTTACCTCTTTACCTCCTTCCATACTTCCCTGCCTTCCTCCCTCCCTCTCTCCCTTCTTTTCATCTTCCTTCCTTCTTTTGTTTCTGTGTTGATTTGTTTATTTATGTGAAAGAATGTTTACCAGATGGCACTGTACATTTACTATTGCATCACATTGGCAAACACACAAAAATTGTATTTTAATTTTGTGTGTTGTTAAGATCAGAAGTGAGAATGATTATATTTAGTAAGAGGAATATCCTGAAGGCCAAGAATAGGTGGTAACACTTTTTTACATTCTGAAAAATGTATATTTTTGTGAAGTTTGTAGTTTTACATGTACATGTACACCTACGTGTACAATGTCATTTTCCAAAATAAAGAAAAGGTGCTAATGTGTAGGTAAAATCAGAGGTGGAAGAGAAGAATGAGGAGGAAAAAGATTAAGCTGTGGTTCCAGCTTGATCTATGTATCAGGCTGTGTTTTCAACCTGATCTATATATTTACTATAGAGTTCCCATTGTCCTTTCATCTCATGGTTTTAGCTCCACTTGATGGTGAGTGCACAGATCCATTATTTTATTTGATGTCTTAATACTTTTTTTAATAAAGAGATTCGTTAATGTTCAGATAGTTTGACCTAAATTTGACTTCTGGGATAAATGGACTTTCAGAGGAGGCAGAAACTACTTATTATAGAATCTCTGGTTGAGGAATAAAGTAAAAGGATACACATCTGTAGCAATATTTCTCTAGTTTTCAAGTCATTTCTAGAAATAATACTATACTGATGATTCTAGAGTTTGTGTATAAGTGGACAATTGTCTTAGCAAAGCAGAGGAGAGAAAAATCTACCCAAGAAATTGAAGCTGAATCTTCTTCTCCAAGCTTCTTTAAGAAACACATCTTTTTCTTCCTGCTCGTGGTTTAGTAAAGTATATTAAATTTTTCTTATGCCCATATCAAAGAGTGTTCTTACTTTGCTGAACCAGTTGGCATTCCCACAACCAATTGCTTTGGGCAATAGAGAATTCCTTGGTTGAGTTTCTCAGAATACCTTCTAGCACTGGTGTATGCAAACGCTGGGAGTGAAACATTCCTTTCAACCCCATGGCCTGTATGCATTGCACCTAAATCTATTTCACCACCAACCCTCCCCCTGTACCTCCAACAAATATGTTTATTAAATGTATGTATGTATGTATGTATCTTTCTTTGCACTTACCCGTAAATTTACAATGGAATTGCAGACAGAAACATAGTTTTAAGAGAAAATAAGTATCTATTCTGGATAAAAATGGCTTAAAAAGAGGATTTTGAGCTGACAGTTTTTCTCCTTCGCTGGGACTCCTTTTGAGTCTGTCACAGACTCCTCAGTCCTTCCACTGCAGGGCATTAGGGTGGTAGTGGTTCAACTGCAATCACATTTTGGTCATCTAAGTTAAGAAATCCAGTTGGTTAGTAAATTTGGCCTTTTTGCTCTTGGTTCCTTCATCGGCTTTTTTTTTTTTTTTTTTTTTTCCAGTGTTCTAGGCATTAATTTTTCTGCCCAATGAGAGGTCAGGAAGAATATGGAGGTGGTTGTCAAAACCATCCATTTTCTCCTTGGAGGAAACTCTATGGAAGCATTCAGTGGGCATGAGAGGATGTACATGCTAATCATGCCTGGCATGAACTTCAAGATTCCTTGTGGCTCTAAACTAAGATTGAAAATGAAAAGAAATAACAGGAAAAAAATCCCACATTCACTGCTTTTCCTCATGTGGGTTGGGGGAGGAACTATTTGACTCATTGTTTTTAATGTGGAGTGAGGTAAAAGAGAGACAGGAAATGGATGGCAAGTGGAGAAAATAATGGTGCTTTCCTCAAGAGGATGTGGTGAGCGTTAAAAGTCAAACCATGGAGAGGACTGCACAGGGTGTGCAGAAAGTCTGTAATAAACACAAGCTGCCTCGCCAGCCCCTCTCCCTATTATTCTTTCCAGGAGTCACCCATCCCATTTAATTCTCACTTATCTTCACCTGCAAATAGGGGACAGCAACACTGCAGAATTCTGGGCTCAGTCCAGACTTTCTGATTTTCCTTCTACTGGTAATTCATGCAACATTATGTGTTTTCATTCTGGGAGCCTCTAATTATGGTCACTATAAAAAATGGCATTGAAATAAACTTCTGAAAGCACAGAATCTTATTTTTCCATTAATATTCATTAGATAAATGCATACCCATGAGGGGAAAAATACCCAGTCATTATTTATCTTTACCTTTAAGATATAGAAGGGACTATAGCAACTTCTTAATAAGGCTTACTAGGCCACTGTGGCATTTTTAGAACCCTGAAAAATTTCTAACACTCCAGGACATCCATCCTGCTGCTTCTATATCCTGTTTACCCAGGATATAGCAGTTTTGTCACAAGCTCTCTCTCGAAGCTTCCACAATATATTAATTTCTTATTTATGAAAGTATGTATCCTTTACAATAAATCCAAACATTAATATTGAAGTTAATTAAATACAGAACTACTTTGGGCTCCAAGTTTAAGTTTAAAGCTTTAAATTCAGTGAAATAAATCTGTAGACTGCAAGGTATATAGCACCCTCTACATAAATATGTACAGCTTCAGAGAGGGCTTTCCACAGTAAATCGCTTTAGTTAACATTGGAAATCTAAATAAAAATGTTCAATTTTCACTTTCTTAAAGACACAGGATGAACATCAGGCCAATTGTTTAAATATTCAAATCCTCTGGACTTTTCTGGTATCTGTGCGTTTCAGTTTGTGTTACCAAATATCATTGGTGTGGGTTTTTTTTTTTCTTTGTTTGTTTTTTGCCTTACCCTCACCCCATGTCCTTTTTTAAAAAAATATTTCCCCATTGAAACAGAAGTGTTTATATGAATAGTATCAAATCCATAATTTCTTTTGTTTTCTAAGTCTTTTTATTGGTCCCAATAATTTGCTTATACATTTTAACTAAGGTTTATATTCTAAGAAAACAGTATGTTAAAATGGGGAAGGTAAACAGGTGTTTCAAAGAAAATATTTCACCAGCAATGTGAACTTTAGAAATTCTGATAGAATAAGACTTTATGGATTATTCTTGTGTAGTCCAACCGACAGTTTATTTCACAGAAGGTTAAAAGAGTGTGCTTTTTAAGGTTAAATGCTGGACATTTGGGGTAAAAGCAATAGTGGAGCAAAAAATCAGGAGAATTAAATTGGTAAGTTTCTTTGCATGCTGGAGAAATAAAAAATAGCACTTCAGAGTTCTCCTCATTTTATTGACACCTCAGACTCTTTCCTGGAAAAGGGTGAACTTTATCTAAGCAAAGAATATAATCTCATTAAATTGGAAAGATTGAAAGAATGAGCTGTTAACTGAGAGTTAATTGAAAATGTTTTCCTAAAATCTATTTCAAGCTAAGCTATGTTGTTGACAATATTTAACACTGCATTTCCGTTTGAGAGTGTGCTGTCCCTTAGAAAGCTGTAAGTGGGTGTGTAATTAAGAAGCGTAGTAGTTAAATAAATGGTGTCATGTGGAAAAAACATACATGTAGGGTAATTTCAGGGTTGGTTAACTCACAGATCAACTTGCATCTTCTTGTCCCTACCACATGTTAAACTGTGTTGCATCACGGTGTTGTGTGATTTCCTTTAGACTATAGAAGACCACAGTACTGGCTCAGTGTGCAGACAGGTGGAGGGATTTTTGATATAATCAACTCATCTCTTTGTAAGAGGAAATAAACTTTCTCAGATGGTCCCTGGAAAATTCTTTCCCTACATCTCAGTGGCTAGACTTGTATTATCCCATGCCTGTTCCTAAACTAGCCCTTGCGTGGGAAATTGAACTCCAATAGAAAAATCAGGATTGACTCAGTGAGGCTCAATAAAGTTCCAGAAATCCTCACTCCCATTGGTGGCTGCCAATAAATCAACAGAATCCTGAATTGGGGGAAGAGGCATGAGTATGGTAGATCAATTGCCAAATACTCTGAAGATGGCAAACATTTCCCTAGCCCGCTAGGGAAAATAAAATTCAAGCACTTTTTTTAAATGAACTTAGTGCTTCTAATTTTCTTGGTATAAGACAACATATTTAAGTCCTATTAGCACAAAAGACAACTCAAACCCTAAGTCCTCTCAGAGACTTTACTATGTTAACATAGCTGGTGACTCTCCAAGAGCAAGATAAAAACCTACAGTGCTTCACAAATCATAACATATCTCCTCATTTAACATAACACAACAGCCAGTTATGGTAGTTCACACCTGTAATTGTAGCATTTTGGGAAGCTGAGGTGGTAGGATTTCTTGAGGCCAAGCGTTTGAGATCAGCCGAAGCAACATTGTATAACACCCGCCACCATCTCCACAAAAGTTTTTTTTTAAGCCAAGTGTGGTGGCACACACCTGCAATCTCAGCAACGTGGGAAGGTGAGACAGGAGGATTGCTTGAACCCAGAAGTTGGAGGCAGCAGTGGGCTATTAGTGTGCCACTGCACTCCTGTCTGGGCAAAAGAGCAAGACTCTGTCTCAAAAATAAATAAGTAAAATAAAGTAACACAATGATTTTTCAAGACATTTTTTCCAGGGTGATTGCTTTTATTAGTGCAGTTTCAACAGTGCTCTTCTGAATTATTATTCTGAACCTATTTCAAAGTATATATTTTATAATAGTCATAATGTCTCCAAGATTGCCTTTTCTAAGTACAATAAAAAGTAAAGAAATTTATAAAGAAGCTGGTTATAAAATTAGTATTAAACATGAACAACCTTATAAAATAAATACAGTAAAATGGTAGTTTTAGAATCAAGTCATTTGGCTCACTGTAAAATTCTTTTAACCTTGCTCTATATTTAAAATTTTTCATCACAGAAATATGGAAATTAATAAAGCAGCCACATCATGACAAAGAATAGCTTTTATATTCACAATGAAAAACCAGTGAGAAGAAACACAGAAGAAAACATTATATTTGTAATGAAATAAATGAAATACTTCAGCTACCTTTGCAAGAAACACTCAAAACTTATGTAGGATAAATTTTAAACACAATTAAAGGAAACAAAAGTAGATCTGAGCAAATAAAAAGACACGGGTAGGAAGATTCATCCAAATCAAGATTGTTTTGTTCTAGGTAAGGTTTTCTTTAAACATGTGCTTTAGTTCTAGGTGAGGTTTTCTTTAAGTGTGATACAAATCCATCAAATCTATCACCAAGTTGTTTGTCTGACTTTTATTTTTCTTTCTTTTTTTCTTTTTTTTACATGTTCAGAAGAGAAGTTTTTTTTTATTATTATTAAATCATAGCTATGTACCTTAATGCAATCATGGGGCACAACATGCTGGTTTTATATACAATTTGAAATATATATATTTTTTGTTGTTGGAGATTCATTGACCAGAAGGATGAGTAGGTTGAAGAGCAAGAAGGGATAAAAGAAAAAAGAAAAAAATAATAAAAATAAAAATAAAAGAAAGAGAGAGAAGAGAAGAGAAGAGAAGAGAAGAGAAGAGAAGAGAAGAGAGAAAGGAGAGGGGGTGGATAAAAGGGAATATTGACAAAAAGAAGAGAGGCACAGAAAGAGGTAGACATAGGTGTACAGTAGGTTACTTTGATACAACCTTAAAAAAAAACCAACCTCTGGGGGTGCCCAGTTGGGTGGTTCCCTTCAGGTCAGCAGCTCTTTGCTAACCTGATCAGACACAGTACCCCACCTCCATCAAGTAGAGAGGAAAGACAAAAATGCTATAAATCAAACCAAAACAAGCAAATAGAAAACTTTATGGATAAAATTGGGTGTAAAACCAAATAATAGGGGTAGAAATATTATCAAAAATGAAGTTCTAGTTATTGAAAAAGGTAGCACTGGGAAAATGCAATTAAACTAGAAAAATTGAGAAAGGAAAAAAAACTGAATGGAAAAGGTTGAAATTAAAAACCAAAACAACAACAACATTAAAATAAACAAAAGAACAACCCCCCTCCCCCCAAAAAAACAACCAAAAACAAAGCAGTATATATATCTTTTTGAATATTGATCGTGTGGGCAACAGGTGGTCTTCTGGGGTATGAGATGTTAATCACAATGCTGATACGACTGGAGGCCTCCGCTGATTTCTCAAACCCCACAGGGTAGACACCCTAAGTCTCTCTTCAGCCTTCTTAAAAGGCATTTTAAGCTTCTAAACTTGCTAAGCAGAAGCTTTCCCAGGAAAGTGGTTATCGCTGGAATCACTGCTGAAGTGGCTATCCACTTACCCAGTATGCCAAAACCAGTCTCACTCTGCCCCTGAGAGTTAGGGCTATAAGGAGGCTCAGTCCCTGCCTTTAGGCTGCTCAGTCACTAGGTTACTAGCTCCGCCCAATCCTTGCTCTGTGACCCTGAGGGTGGACCTTGCTGGGGCAATTCTCTCCCAATGGCTCCCTGTGGCTCACAGGCAAACACTATTAGCTCCGTGTCCAGCTCAGCAGCTCAGACTGGGGCCCTAGACAATGCCTAAAGTTCTCTGCGCTCCTGCTCAGCTCTCCTCAAGGCAGTTTAACTGAGTGCCAAGTCCAAAAACAGAAAAACAGTTCACAGGTAAGGCCTTTCTGGTTTGCAGTTTCGCTGCTACTGTACTTACAGTTGCCGGCGGGATTAGACCAATTGAACACACGTGACCATTTGCCAGTTTTCCACTGTTTTTTGTCCTCCTTTTAGGGTCCAAAAGTCTCTTGCTGACTTCCTGTATCCTCACAGAGATGATTATAGGCAGATCCCACCAGCCAGAGATGCCTGAAGTCTTATCTCCCCAGACTCATGGTGCCCAGATGCAAGGAAGCTGTTACTCAGCTGCCATCTTGCTGTCTTCCGAGTTCTTGTCATTTCTAAATGTCTAAAATGTCCATCTCTTTATGACTAAGACCCCAAATGTGAATATAGCAATAAAAATAATAAATAATTGGGACTAAGTTAAATTAAATTAAAACATTTCTGCACATCAAAGGAAATAATCCGCAGAGTAGACAACCTACAGAAGGGGAGAAAATATTCACAAATGATTTATCTGACAAAGGGCTGTTATTCAGAATCTTTAAAGAGCTCAAACACACTAGCAAGAAATAAACCATTAAAATGTAGTCAAAACACATGAACAGATATTTTTTGAAGATAGACAAATGGCCAAAAAATATATTGAAAATGCTTAACATCATTAGTCATCAGGGAAATGCAAATTAAAACCACAATGAGATTCCAATTTACACCTACCAGAATAGTCATTACTATAAAGTCAAATAACAACATATGTTGGCACAGATGAGGTGAAAAGGGAATGCTTCTACACTGTTGATGGGAATGTAAACTAATACATATGTACAAACTCTATGGAAAACAATACAGAGATTCCTCAAAAAACTAACGGTAGATCTGCAGTTTCATCTAGCAATTCTACTACTGGATATCCACTCAAAGGAAAAGTAATAATTTTGTTAAAAAGATACTTGAATGTTTATCAAAGCACAAGTTCACAATTGCAAAGATATGGAATCAACCTAAGTGCCCATTAGCTACTAAAGTGGATAAAGAAAATGAGGTAAATATAATATATACCATGGAGTATGACTCAGCCATAAAAAGAATGAAATGGTATGTTTTGAAGCAAGTTGGATGAAACAGAATGTTAAGCAAAGTATCTCAGGAATGGAAAAAACAAATACTGTGTGTTCTGACTTACAAGTGAGTGGTAAACGAGAGATATATGTATACACACAGTCATAAAGTGGTATAATAGACATTGAAACAAGGGCATGAGGGTTGAAAACCTACCTATTGGATACAATGTACACTATTCTGATACTGAAAGCCCCAATTCCAGAATTACACAAATCATCTATGTGAACATGCCCATGCCTTGCTGCCCCACTTCTATTAGTCCATAAACCCCTCTAATCTGGTGCTAGTTTTAATTCCTCTCACTATGCTTTATTTTTTTCCTTATAGTTCGTATCTCTAGTCAAAGTATTATATATTTATTTGTTTATTTTAATTATTCCTGATGGAACATAAGTTCTTGAAGAGCAAAAACTTTCTTTTTTTTTTTTTTACAACAGGTTCTCAGTGCCTACAGAGTTGTTTGCATCAAAGATTTCTTGAATGAATAAACACATGTATTTACTTATACATATCTCCTATGTTATGCCGAAATAGGAAATAAAGCACATATGAACCCCACCATCAAGTAAAGTTGAAGGGTGAGGGGGACAGATACTAGACATATTAAAACATGTAACAAAATGAAGAATGAAACAAAGGAATTGGTTGGTATGTGCAAACATAATAGAGTGTGGTCTTATTTACACTGAAATCAAAGAAAAGATGCCTATGGATATGATATTTAAGTCCATATGTGAATAAAGTGGAGAAGAAAACTATGCAAAGAGTGAAAGTGAGAATGCTCTGTGCAGAAGGAAATAGAACCTACGATGTTTGGGGCCAAAAGAAGGCTGGTTTCACTCTACCACCTGGTACAGTTTACCAGGTTGACAGGAAGTCTGGAACACTGGGTGGCGCCTGTGGCTCAGTGAGTAGGGCGCTGGCCCCCTGTACCAAGAGTGGCAGGTTCAAACCTGGCCCCGGCCAGACTGCAACAAAAAAACAGCTGGGCTTTGTGGTGGGCGCCTGTAGTCCCAGCTACTCGGTAGGCTGAGGCAAGAGGATCGCCTAAGCCCAAGAGCTGCAGGTTGCTGTGAGCTGTGATGCTACAGCACTCTACCAAGGGCAACAAAGTGAGACTCTGTCTCTAAAAAGAAAAGAAAAAAGAAAGAAAGTCTGGAACACAAAAGAAGTATCTGAGCTACATATGGGAATATGGGAATAATCAACATAAAGCTAGATTATAAAATTCTGGAAATGAAAAAGAAGGAGAAATTATATACAGAAAGTGTCCAGACCAAAGCTGAGGAAGTCTAACATTTAGTAATTAGGAGGTAAAGTGTGAAGCAAAGAGACTACAATGAAAGAGCTGGAGAAAGGGAAAGACACTTACTACATGTAGAATGACTAGAAGGTCCCCCCCCAAAAGACTCAAAATTGGCAATGATTGCAACAACACAGAGACTATTGTTGCTTTTCCCCAGGGGACATTTTTGCAGTGTCATGGAGAAGGAAGACAGATGTCTGTGACAGAATGAGAAAATGCAAGGTGAAAAGCACAAGTTGTATGTATGTGCGTAAAATGTGGTACAAGTTTTGGGCCATAAAGAAGAGTTGGAAAATTAGAGGAAGAAGTAAAATAGGATGTAGGATAAGGGCAGCCTTTGTGTTAAGAAGTAGCTATTAGAGTATGTTTGTCGAATAGAAGAAGCCTATAAGGAAGGAAAGATTTCTTTACTTCCCCTCCTCAATGTACGTGCACACTAAATCCTGCCTTGAATTTCAAGAAATTAATGAATTTTATTAAATCCTTTCATAATTCACGTATCCAAGTTTAGCAGTGGCTGCCCTGAGATGTATTTATTCAATTAGAAAAAGATGAACATTCACATATAATTTTGAAATATGAAGTTGGTACCTCAATTTAGTTGCCTTACTAGATATTTACCAAAAAAATCTACCTTCTCTACTACCTCTTAGGTTTCCTTTCTTAATGTTACTTAGTTCCTGTGTTGGAAACCTGTATGATAAGAATAGAAGGCTCATTTTTTCAAATGGGAATAAAATATATAATGCATAGGATTAGTTGAACTATAATAATAATTCTCTCAACAACTTTGGACTCTGGAGAAAAAGAAATGCTGACCCCATGTAAGTGGTTGAGTAATTATTAGTATTTTTGCTGATTTCTGTAGCTCTGAGAAATCTACAGAGATTTTGATAATGTTTAAAGATGTTCTTTCCATTTTTAGGAGAGTAACTTAGAGTGCACACTTTAGTGTGATGATCATTTTAAAATGACTTTCACTGGTCCTAATAGCTGAACTGATTATTAACTGAGAAAGCACATGACCCATGGGTCACCTCTGTGCTGAGGAGTTCTGCTTTTAAGTTATGACAGTATGATAGGGAAAGCTGGGTACATCTACATATTAGTAGTTTTCTCCTTAGACACAAGTTCACCCCCATTCCCAGAATTAAAAAATGATAGAAATGAGTACAAGCAAAAGAGAATAGGTTGGCTTTTCTATAGTTAAAGCAATATAGTTAATTATAATAATCATTTTACAAATGAAGATAGAGAAAACTTTCATGTCAGTATCAACAATGATAGAACTTTCTATTTTAAAATCAAAAGCAAAATTAATGTATAATCTGGTCAAGCAATTGGGGAGAAAGTCAGAATGAAGGTTTTATTTTGCTTTTTCAGTCTAAGTGCTTTCTAATATTCATATGCTAAAAACATGCTTACTCGACTGTCACCATGAATTCTTCTTTACAGAAAAGAGGACAAAATGTTATTTTAATGGAACTGAAAATCAAAGAAATGCACATAACTGCCAGTGTTCTGAACGTGGTGATGACAGAGAATGCAAGGTGGCAGGAGGTAAGATTGAAGCCTGGGAGAGACTTTCCAAGGAAGTTGGACGACCTCAGTTTTAATTCCCTATTTCTCACATGGGGGTAAGATGCTAGTAGGAATCAAGGCTTGGCCAGGTTATATTAAGTCTTTTATCCATCAGCCATATTTTGTTTCTGTCAGTGACTGATACCTGATAAAAATTCTTATCATTTATCCAGCACTATATTTTCAATGTACTTTACAGTCATTAGTGAAACATGAGTATCTCCATGTGAAGGTGGATATGTACTAAATCCCTTATACGCTATCCTATCTTTTGCCCTTGTACTGATAAACAAGCCAACTTCAGTAAAGTTCTCTAATGATTAGTGTTCATGTGACAAGTATATAAGAGTCTCACAGTCTCTGTCAATTTAAAAAGAACTCTTCAGAAATAGATATTTCACTGTTTGTAAATTTTGATATGTATGGAATTATATGGCACAAATACTTCCTAAACCTATTTTTCACATAATTATGGACACCTTTTAAATCTCATTTGGATAGCACATATCACCTACAATGTTTGATGTGAAAGATGGCGGTTTTTTAGCTTCTGAGATTATCAGTAATGCCACTACTTCTTTTAAGTATCTTTGTCATCAGCTAGTCATAAAAATGAAATCTAAATCCAAACAACAGCCCAGACAGCCCTTTTTAATAAATGTAAGAACTTGAGGTGATGAGTTTGGTGGGCTGTATCACAGTAAGGCAGATACGGGGTTATGTGAAGGCACTTGCGTTGGTGAAAAGGGTTTACATAATATTCATTGGCAAAGATGCCGCGCAATGTTAACAATGACTGGCTTATTCAGCAAATCACATAATCCTGGAAAGCAGATGTTATTGTTATTAAAATATAAATTGACATCAATTGTTGACTTACAAAAGAAATCTTTAGAATAAAATGAAATGACACTGGTAATTATAAAATTAAATATTTAAAAAACTGATCCTAATATCTTATCAAGTGTACAAATTACAATATGCTTCGATAATTATGAAATGCTATCATGAGAGAACTTAGAATTCAATAGAAAAGTTCACATGAACAGCTCATGTGAGTATACATAGGATGTTAAAAATTTTATTTCAATAGTTACCTTCTACATACCAACAATTTCTTAGCTTTGTTCTGTGATTTTATTTTCATTTCAAATAATTGTGAACAATATATTTTATTTCATTTGAAGAAATTGACACTTTGTTCCACAGCTTTTTACTGTACAAAGCTCAATCTCAAGTAAGTATAAGAAGAATTAACACGATGAAATAAAATGTGAAGAAGGAAGATAAAATCCGTAATATTAAATGAGATATGAAAATAACCCTTTCACCCATAGAAAGTTATAATTTGAAATAAAGGGGGTTCGAATCATATTCCTTGACAGAAACATAATTACTATGGAGGACTTAATCTAGAATGCACAAAGTTATATTCCTAGATATCAAAAAAACCTAGGTAATTGTGGAAAATATTTATTGGTCTAATTTAAGTTTTGTCCAAAGGAAAATGTTACACATGAGAATCTAAGGCAAGGGAAAAAGATTAATTAGAAATGTTGGGAAGACTGTGAAATAGTACTTAGAAAGTACTTGCCTCAGACAAGATTGCTGAACAGGGAAAATTCTCAAGGTATATGATACAAGAAGAAATTGGGGATAAAGTCTATGGACTTCCAGAGGTGCATAGTGTCGGCCATAGGAAGCTGTTTAGCATCTCAGATGAAACCAGCCCTTCTAGGTTGATCAGAGACATAGTCATCTTCTAATTTAGGATGTATTATTTTCAAAGCCTCTGAGCTTGTTATGATACACACATATACACACCCATATGTGTGTTGCATCCTTTCCCTAACCTTTCAGTTTAGGTGTTATTTTCCTTTTTATGTAAATTAGAAAACCAAGACTCAATGATTTTGAGTATCTTACTCAGGTTCAAGCAGAAAACAAGTGTTGAAAACCTGAATTTTAGGCCTACCTTTGATAGCAAACCCCTTACAGTGCTTATATGTAGCAACCACGACTTTATAGTCATGATCACTTGTTTGATTCTATTAAGTCAAGAGTTGAAAAATTGTAAATGTCATTTTTAAAAGTAAGAGCTGCAAATTCCAAATTATTATCCATTTTAGACCAGCTAGATACTAGCATCAAGTTAACTGTTCAATTGTAGCTATGTTCTTAATGTGTGGCATAAGAAAAAGGCAAGCAAGGAATGAAGATGCCAAGTAGTTATTCAATGCTGCTTATTGTTTAGTATTTAGAATTATACTTTATAACCTTGATAAAAAGTAAAAGTAAGAAAACTGGATGTGTGGAGTATAAGAGCTTTGATGAAAGTGCTCATGTGATCTGTCGATCTGTAGATAAGTACTGGCCCCCAAACTCTCAGTTATGTTGTAAACAAAGATAGTGTTGAAAATTAATCACTGAGAAACCTGTATAGTAATTAAAATAGTAATCACATCGATGTTTGCAAGAGCTAATAATAAAAAGACTTCCTTCCTTTTTATGTCTTTAATATTTAATTTCTTTTATCTTTCTGTATTTTTAGAATATTGGTATTCAGTGGAAATTGGGTTTAGTCTTTTATGCCCTTTATTATTTTATATTTCCAGTATTATTTTATATTTCCAGTATTTAAAGTGAGTGATCATATTGTGAAATGATAAAGGAACTGCCAAAATAAGGAAAATGAGGAGTTAGACTAAGAATTCTGTCTGGAGATATATGTCATGAAGGAGAGCATAGGCAGTGATTAAGTATAGTTTTAGGAAAAAGCCAGCATCCAGAATTTCAAGCTAGGTAGAAAGGCAGAGAGAGAGAGAGAGACGGAGACCGATTTCAGTAATATCAGGCAGGCCTCACCCAATAGTGCAACCTAGGACTATACTCCTCTTTGCTTCCTTGACACCTGCTGTCTCCTCTTTGATATTGGTGGAGAAAAGCGGGTGGGGGGATTTCTTTCCACAGTGAGCCTGGGTCATGCACTTTCTGTAGTCATTAGCTCCAAGTTAGAAGAAAGCAGCTTTCTCTGAGACATCCCATAATTTGACTACCACTGACACAATTTTACTGGAATCCAATCTTAAATAAATAGCACATTGAATTATAGGACTTATGAACATAATCACATTTTGGAATAAAGCTTATTTTTGTATTAGAAAATATTTTGTGCTTATGAACATATAATATATATTTTCAAATGAAAAAGAGCTATAAAACTACAATCTAGCAATGATGGCTTAATTTTGTGTTTCTTTGTTGTCATTTACCCCGCAAGTGTACTTTTTCAAAATTTGCATAATACTATTAATACAGAGGGTACAAAAAAGTATACACAGTTTAAGAAAGGTAAAAATACTACTAAAATTGTAATGCTTATGTCACATTTGACTTCTTCAATTATAAGAGATATTCAAATGTGACTTGTATTTATCTTTCGTTATTGGTATATATTGAGTATTACAGCTTTAGCATAGTTTTTTCTTTTCTTAAAATGTGTATACATTTCTTTGGCACCCTCTGTACTGTTATCTATGTTTTTCACTAAATATTATATAGGGATTGTGTTGATTTTCTAGGGATGCCATCACAAAGTATTTCAAACAGATGGTTTTAACAAGAGAAATTTATTTCCTCACAGTTCTAGAGACTTCTGAGATCCAGGTGTGGGCAGGGCTAAGTCCTGAAAGCTGTAAGGACTGTGAGGAAGAATCTGTTCGCCACCTCTCTTCTCCAGCTCCTGACGGTTTTCTGGAGATCTTTAACAGTGTACGTCTTGCAGCTGCATCACCCTGTTATCTGCCTTCAGATTCACATGGCCTTCTCACTGTATGCATGTCTGTGTCCAAATTTCCCCTTTTTGTAATGACATCAATGATATAAGGTTAAGTAGTTAAGTAAGAATTGACCCAGTGCATTCATCTTAACCTGATTGTTTCTGGAAAGACCCTACTAGTATATATTTTTTTTTGAGTGGGGAGAAACAATTTAATCTGTAATAGAGATTATCTTTTTCAATTCTTTTACAATTCTAGCACTTTGGGAGGCTAAGGCAGAAGGATCACCTGATGCTAGGAGTTCAAGACCAACCTGAGCAAGGACAAGACTCTGTTGTTAAAAAAAAATATTAAAAACTGCCCGTCCATAGTGGCATGTGCCTGTACTCCCAGCTACTCAGGAGGCTGACGCAGGAAGATCATTTTAGCCCAGGAATTGGAGGTTGCAGTGGCTAAGATGATGCAATCTATCCCAGGTGACAGATGAGACCCTGTCTTAAAAGGAGAAGAAGTAGAAGAAGGAGGCAAAGAAGGAGGAGGAATTTTTTTTTTATATATATATATTTGAGTATACTTAATTTGAATATGTATAATTAGAAGTACTTAGTATGAGAGTATGAGTATTTTTAAGACTTTTAATATTTACTTCCTAATTTTTCTTTTTTGTAGGGATTTTTATTTAAACTGTTTAAAAATCTTTTTGGCAAAATACCGAGACTCATTCTTGCTTTAATGTGAATTTTTTGCTTTAAAAATACAGTTGAATATTTTTCACATTATTGTCTTCTTTGTATTGACTACTCAAGTGCTTTGTTCAATTTTATTATGGGTATGTTAGGTTTCTCATTGCTTATTTGTAATAAGCAATGAGAGGAAATTTCAATATATACAACTTTCATATATAAAGCTGATTTTAATTGTCATGGTTGGATGTACAATATAAAATCAAATATTAACTTACTCAAAAATATATGTAGGTTAATCTTTTCATCAATGAAGTTACAGTCACTGAAAATCTAAAATCCACTTCACAGGAAACACTTTATAGGAAGTATTTAAAATTTTACATTCTGATGGGAAATACAATTCTAGTTATCCAGCTGCTGCAGAAGAAGGCTTATATATCAATGAAAGTTAATTACAAGTTTTCTCTGACACAGAAAGGTGAAGTGACTTTCCAATGTCATAAAACTAGAGAACAGCAGAAGTGGGAATAGAATTCAGGTCTGCTGAATCCCAGTGCAATACTTTAGTGAGTAGACAACTATGATTTGTTGTGAAATAATAATTGCTAATTACTTTGGGTCTCCCTTTTATCTTTAGAAGATCTAATAAAGCTCACAAGTTCATAAAGGTGCTTTATCCAATGGACAACAATGCCTTATACGAGGATCTTTTCTTGATATTATGTCAAATGAACTTTAAAAAATTTTATTATTTCAATAACAATTTTGACTGAATTCTCTACTGGCGGGTGTTGATTTTCTGTGTAAAGGTAGTGATGAAAGCTTGCAGGTGTCTCTATCAAAGATGCAGAATGCTAACATTTATTGTCTTCCTCCTATATGTCAGATATTTACCATGTTTTCTAATTCATTCTCTGTAAAATTACAAAGAGGCAATTTTTTTTTTTTTTCCAATTAGAACAGAAAGCTCAGACTGGTCAAAGTCAAATGGATCTAATAGGAGTGACAAACTTTGAACTCAGATCTAAAGATTCTACTCTTTCCATTATACCACAGTCTGTGAGTACGTGGTAGTTTATCTTCTGTCCTGAATAGCAGTTGAATCAAGGAGACACAGGAGCCCAGAGAGTGGAAATGATTCTGTGGAATACAGTTTTTAAATGCCATCATCGTCTGGAAGCTATGATGAAAAGAAGTAATATTTATTGAAAGCAATACTGCTTTCCCCCTATAAGAATGGTTATTATTAAAAAATAAAAACAATAGATGCTGGTGTGGATGCAAATAGAAAGTAAGGCTTAGACATTGTTGGTGGGGATGCAAATTAGTACAACCTTTAGAAAAAAAAGTATGAAGAATCCTCAAAGAAATAAATGTAGAGCTACCATTTGATCCAGCAATCCCACTTCCGGGTATCTACCCGAGGGAAATGAAGCCATTTTATCACAAAGATATCTGCATTGTGGAATTTATCTTAGCACAATTAATAATTGAACAGATTCACTTAGAAATCAGCCTAAGTGCCCTTCAATTCATAGACACGTAAGGAAAATATGGTATAGAAATACTACGTAGTACTTCTCAGACAAAAAAAGAGAATAAAATGATGTCTTTTCTAGCAACATGGAGGGAACCTAGAGACCATTATCATAAATGAAGTATGTCAGTCATTGATAAGCAAACCCTATGGGTCTCACTAATAAATGGGACCTAATAGATGAGTACACATGGGCACAAAGAGATGGAAAGGCGTGAGAAACCAAGAAGGGTGGAGGGCAGGAGGGCAGGTGAAGGATAAAAACACAGATGTTGGGTAATGAATACTATTCCAGTGCTGGGGACACTAGAATCCATGACTGAAACTTATGTAAGATATCCTTCTAACAAAAACTCTTGTATTCAGTTAATTAATATTTTAAAATTACAAAAAGGAAGAAATGGGAAGTAGATTTTTAAAAAAGAAAGTATACACATTATCATTTAATACTTACATTGACATATTTACCATTTCATTGGTGGGACATTGAGTTTCAGAAAGGTCAGTTTGTCTAAAATCACAGAACTAGTTAGTAGTAAATCCATATTTGAAAAGACATATGTCTTTCAAGAACTTTCCTAAAATTTTTGATAATCCTCCAATGTTAGTACAGTGATACCTTGTAATCTGAATTTAATCTGTTCCAGAACCCATTCAATTTTTCCCCTTTAAAATAATAGAAACTGGGTTAATCCGTTATTGGGTCCCACAAACTCGAAATTTCAAAATGATTTTAACAAGTAAAGGATTAAACACTAGATTTTAAGGTAAAATATTAACAAATAATAATATGCGATTACAAACATAAATTAAAAACTTAAAAATATAAAAATCTAAAACATAAAGGCCTGTTTATGGTTGGAAACATACCCCTCACTGTTCAGAAACTCCTTTACAAACTTTTCTGCTGCTTCCAAATTATAACTGGCCACCTCTCAGATCCCAGACCTTTTCTTAAAGGTCTTGAGCTTACTGACTTAGGCTCCTCCTTTTGAGCACTAGTATCAGGTATGCCTTTCACTAAACTATCATCGAGGACCCTCTCAAATTATCATCTCAGAAATCACATCAACAGGCAGATGTTTTTCATTACTCCAAACTAAGAGCAGTTTTCCATTGCTTCCACACATTTCAGTCTCCTAGAGGTCAGCATCATAACCCCTTTTGCCACATCAGCTTTTTGATAGCTTCTTTATTTTTCAAAATCATACAGTCAATTTAGGCATATCCCACTTTCATGCTTAGTGATAAGATCTTTCTTAAATTCAATTGTAGCTCTAATAGCTTTCCTCTTATTCTTATGTTCCTCAATACACTTTTTTTAGGATCCACTGTGAATACACTTAGTTGTTATTATATATATAAAAAAAAACCAACACAAAACACGCAAAAAACATAAAATTAGCAGCAAAAATTACACGAGATGCTTTCACTACAACTTCCGACAATGAAATAAATGACAAAGCACATGGGTGGCCCCAGCGCTGGGGATATCTACACACAATAACACACAAACCATATGCTGGGTATTCAGACTCCAAAGCAGAGTTCAGATTTTCAAGCAAAATTTGCTTAAATTTTTTTGTTCAACTCCAAGTTGTTCAAATTGTGGAACATTTGTATTCCAGGGGGCAATACCGTATAGTTTTCCCAAATTAAAGATATTTAGAAGTTTGATAAGCACTACTTCTGTTTAATATATACGTGATTTTACCTAGTCATCAATCAATATTACAACTGTGTAATTTGGAAAAGTCTTATTTTTATTTTTTTAATTGTATTTGTTAACAGATAATCAGTGTTCGGAATGCATAAACAACTGTAATTAGAGAAAAATTACAATTGTGGCTTTATCCACATAATACTTGAGTTTTATTTCTTTTAAATCTCTTGCTCAGTGCTATCTGCTGAAATGGCATTTTAATATCAGTATGCATAAGACTTAACTGAAAAGAGTATGCAGATATCATTTTCAAGCCATGTACTTGGTTTAGGTAACTGGGGAAAAGCCTCATAATTTTTAACCACTATCTTAAAATAATAAACATAGAATTTTCAGTAAGATTAAAAAAAAAACAACAACACTGAAAACAATTCATATATAAGGTTAAATTTAAGAACTTCCTGGGTGAAATTTCAATGGAAAATCCTGTTCTGAAAAGTGAGTCTCAAACTTTTGTGTACAACAGCATCACCAGGTCTGTTAAATGTCCAAAGGTTAAACTCCTGGAGATAGCCATTTAAAAGGTCCTGGGAGCAGGAGCATGGTGGCTCATGCCTGTAATCTCAGCACTCTGAGAGACCGAGGTGGGAGGATTGCTCGAGCTCAGGAGTTCTAGACTAGCCTGAGCAAGAGCAAGACCTCATCTCTAAAAAATAGCCCAGTGTTGTGGTGGGCACCTGTAGTCCCATCTACTTAGGAGGCTGAGGCAAGAGAATCACTTAAGCCCAAGGGTTTGAGGAACTATACCCAAAGTATAGTTGGGTATAGTTTGCTGTGTATAGTTGGGTATAGTTGGGTATAGTGGTGCTGTGAACTATAATGCCCCACAGTACTCACTCAACCCCGGGTAGGGCAACTGAGTGAGACAATGTATAAAAAAAAAAAAAAAAAAGGGTCCTGGGAATACTCATGAGTAGGTGGGTTTGGTAGCAAACTCACCAAGCTATTCCGTATCACACCCCCCAAAAAATTGGGAAAACAGTGCTGTAGAATTTCTATGAATTAAATAATTTCTTATGAGACTATTATTAGGTGGAATGACTTAAAAGTCTTAATGTATTTAACTGGAGGTGTCTTGGTAGAAAGAATTGCACATTATATTCCACTTGGTCACATCTGATTGATGATATCTGAAATCCTTTAAGAGAAAATTTTATATATTGACAGAATGAGGACTTTTAAATAGAATGTACTTTGGGGGACTTTACTATCATATGTTAGTGTTAGTGGGCTTTATATGCATATTTATTTTCAAAATTACAGACTAATTTTTCTTACCTCTTTTTTTTAAATTTCAGAATATTATGAGGGTACAAATGTTTTATTTAAATACACTGTTTTTGTACAATTTGTTTTATTATTATTATTATTATTTTATTTTCACATATACATGTGTTCATTAGGATTCCACTTTTTGCCTTCACAAAATTAAAAAGGCTTAAACTTTAACAACAATAGCAATGTTTAAGATAGGGACAGAAACAAAAACCTCGCAAAGAATGAATGAAGACAAATACATTCAGAAAAGAAATCAGACGATGGCTGCAAAAAAGTATTAAGCAATAATAATAATAGTAATGCAAAGAAAGTAACATTCATGTTGTCAAATAAGAGTATGTCTATTTTAGAATAGGCTCTGAGGTTCAGTATGGAGTCATCAATCAACTACTTCTTATTATTTTTTTTCCCAAAGTATCAAAGAATAGACAACTAATATTTTTGAATAAAGATAAAAGATAATTTCAAAAAACAGATCATTCCAAATCTTATAGACAATAGAAAAAGAAGAAATACTTTAAAATCATCCTACTTCAAATCTTATAGACAACAGAAAAAGAAGAAATACTTCAAAATCATTCTACTTAATCTGGATACACCTGATATTAAAATTAGAAAAAAATATATTATTAAAAAGGGAAAATTACAAACATAATTCACTTATAAATGAGGATGCAGTATCCTGTATCCTAAACAACATATTAACAAGTGGAGGTAAAAATTAACGTTTTAAATAATGTGCTTTAGTCAAAATCAAATCCAATTTATGGGAGAATTAGTCACTATTTTCTTTCTTCTTCTTTTTTTTTCTTTTCCTTACCCTCACCCCTTCCATTTTTCTCTGTCTGCTCACACCTTTCCCCATACCCCACCATGTCATTGATTGTTATTAATTATCCTCAGTTAATGTCATTAATTGTCCTCATTAATTGTTTTTGTATAATTTGAATCAATAAGTGTAGCCATAACTCAGTGTCTATTGTACCCATTAGGTGTGAATTTACCCTTCCCTTCTGCTCCCTCCCACTTTCTTGATTTCTGCTGAGTGTTATTTACATATGTGCACATAAGTGTTGATCAATTAGTTCCAGTTTAATAGTGAACACATGTGGTGTTTGTTTTTCCCTTCTTGTGATACTTCATTTAAAAGAATGATCTCCAGTTCCATCCAGATTAATACAAAACGTATTCGTTCACCATTTTTTATTCAGAGAGTTCAGAGTTCCAGTCCCCAAAATCATAAAATAGTCAGCTGAGGTACCATTCATGGACTTCAACTTAAGATATTGACCATGGATGTTAGAGGAGGAAAATTTTTAAAAACATGAATCTAATATAAAATTCTTACTAGAAAGTCTAAAGTATCTTTTCTGGATTGAAACTATTGATCAGAACCCATGGGACAAGTATTGCATAATTTTAAGTATCATAGAATAATGTCCATTGAACTTCATTTACAGGTTGTGTAATAAAGCTACATTGAGAGATATTACCAGGAACATTCCTAAACAATTTACTGCTGACTCTTATTGTCTTTAAGTAGTGATAAACAGGTTGTTGAAAAAAGCAATGCTGTCATTAAAAAAAACCCCAAAAAACACAGAGACCTTTCCTTTAAATTTAGAATCAAGAATACTTGTCACTGACAAGTGGTGTGTTTTATAGACATTGAGAATCATATAAATGGGCTTCCCATTTGGGGTTAGTTTCTGGAAACCTGGGAGTGAAAGTAATTCTGTACTTTTGTGTAGGAAATTATGTGTCCTAATCTCATTCTTAGCTTTATTTTACTTTTTCCAGGTTTACTTTCCCTCTCATTCCTTTAAATTCATTTTAGATACAAAACGAAACCTCTTATAATGTTTACCCCTATAAATCATATTTTGTGACTAATTCAGATAAAAAAACTAAATAAGCTAATGAATAATAAAATATTTCCTGATTAAACAAACATAACATTTTAAAAATGTTCCATGTTTGATTGTTTCATATAAATTTAAGTGTTATTTTTTAGAAAACAGTATATTAGCCATGGTTCAATACAGTTATCAATATGCTCTTTTAAAAGTCTTCACTCTCTTTATCAGTTGTAATTTCACAATATTAAAGACCATTTGTCGTCAATTGTTTTCCTGCTTGCAATGAAGTAACAACATACACATTTAAAAATTGTGATCATATTTTTTAAAAATTTACTTATATATGATTAAGAATAATTTTATCGTCTAGACTCTGATAAAACATATTCAATAAATAATTTATAGGTACTCTTTGCATTGCTTACTTTGGATAACCTTGATGGGTCCCTCAGTTTAGGAGGGTGGTTCTTATATTTTTGCATAAGTACACACATATTTCCTGACTATTAGCAGACCAGGATTCAGTGATAGGGTGAGAGGAGGGTTAAGCTTAAATAATTTTAATGTAGGAGAAAATTCATAAAAGAAGCTATAATGTGTAGGTGCGTGCCATGATAATCAAGTATTTGCATAGTTGACTGCAGCCCTTATTAAGCAATGTGCCAAGTGCCAGGTTGTTTTACATAATGGATGTGGGAGAACAAGTCACACACACCATAGTAATGGAACACATTAATAAAAGTTTGCACAGTGTGTGTCCTTCATGCTGGCTGTGGTGACAAATATCCATGCCTTTACAAACTACATGACATTATGTTGTTTGGTCCTCTGAGACTCGCTTGCCAATTTGCTGTCTATCATTTATTTTCTGCTGTGGTGTATATGCTTTGAATGATCTCAACAGAAGGTCACAGCCAGTGAAGTTTCCTTACCAAACATTTTTCTTTCGTCCTGTCAGGGGCTTTGAGAAGTTTCCTTTTAAGGTTTATTGTGCTTCCTTTTAGTGAGCATCCCACGAGTAGATCCTAGGACACTCATCTTCCATCAGCGTGTTTGTACTATGTGCTCCTGTGGTTTTCCCAGTTCCCATTTCTATAAATAACTGTTGAAACATTTGCAGGAACACTTTAATTGACTTTAACCTTTTCTCATGTTACTTTTTAGGTTCTTGTATAAGAAAAAAAAAAAAAAAGGCAGCTTTTCTCAATCTCTCCACTTTGATGCCTATTGGCTACCAGCAGATGGGCAGTGGTCCTATAATACCTCTATTAAAACTGCATCCCTCTCCTTATCAAAGTTCTCCCCACTCAGGCTCAGTCATCAAAGTAGAGGCTCATGACTGATAGTTGAATACCATATCAACAGAGATCAGGATACAGTGTTCCCACTACATAGAATACCTTTCCCTGTTAAGCTGAACAAGCACAGCAAATTATCTTTTTTCCCCCCAATTTTATTTCCAAGCCAGCATTTAACAATGGACCTTTATACAAAGGGACATATTAAATCATCACCCCATCATCTCAGGTCGTAGTTTTCTGGTGGTGAAATTGAAAGCGTGTGCACACAGGGGGCGGGCACTGTGCCTGTTCCAGAAGAGACAAACCTGTAATCTAAGGCACTCAATTACAGCTCTGTGATAGGGGCAGTGGACATTAACACGGGGCTGCTCTGAGCTCCCCCTAGGCGCCAACACCTGGATAATCTTTTATCCTCTGCCTCATCATTTCCAGGATGGTATTTTTAGCACCTCATAAAGCTGGCATGCTGGGCCTCTGTCCCTCCTACTTCACTATCTCGTGGCCTCTCTCATTTTGAGGCAGGCGGATGCCGGTGTAACAGCTGAATAGTAAGCTAGCTCCACACAGATGTCTGCACTCTTTCACTACCTCCTATGCAAACATTCTGAACTTGGCTAGAGCAAGAATCAGAGCAGGGGAGAGAACACAGCAATTTGCTCCTGTTTGGGCCAGATTTCAAGTCTTTTGGCTTTGATATTTATTTCATTTGGGAGGAATGAAGACATGATAAGCCAGTCTTTATAAAGCCCTAATACAGAATCTTTGAGCCTTTCTTTTAGTTGAATGCAGGGAACCAGTGTTACCTGTGGCTAGACTACTACACTACATAGAAAGAAATCTTTCCTAAATATACCATAAACATAAAACATAAATTCTAAATTAAAGAGATATATGTTATTGCATCTTTAAAATTCATTTGTACTTTTCCACAAATTTTTATTCATTTCATTCAAGAAACAACTCTCAATTGAGATCTATTTACAAAATTATTATTAATTATATAAAGGATACTATGTCTATGTGTGAATCAACCAGTTGTGAAACCGCATTTGATCTGTGCTCCTCAAAGTATTAAACTGTTGTCAACTTGTTCTTGGGAATAAACTTCTTTTTAATTAGCATGCTTACTTCCTATATAGTTTTAGAACAATATTTCTAATACTCAGAAACTTACATCTATTTCTTCTTATCATTATCTAATGGAAATGGTTTTGTTATGTCTGTCTTTCATAAAGACACATGACATCTTTGCCAAGAACTCTGCATCCTATTTAACTTGTAGGCACTTGACTGTTTTGATAATAAATGTGTTAGTTTATTTGTTAATTCTGCATAAGTCCAGGATTTTTTAATCCTGTGACTTATTATGCCAGCCCTGGGCTGGTTTCCTCTGATACAGTGCCAGCACTTCCCTTGCTTGTCTATATTGTAGAAGCCTGAGCCCTGTAAAGTAATTTCTAGGAGTCTCTTGCCAAGTCACTTCCATTTAAGTTTGGACGAGAGACATTACAGGGAGACAGGAAGGAGGAAGAAAGACAGATTCCCCTCTCTTTGCTTTCGGCAGGTGTCTCTGAGAGTCAAGGAGTCCCTGCTTTTAAGCCAAGTTTTGTCAGGCGTTCTGTCCTGCCGAGGTATCAGCTCCTACAAATCAGAACCCATTGTGATTCTGATACCGGAGTTTCAAGTTCTTGGTCTCGGTGAGTGGAAGAATGAATCTAAGGAACACAGATCAGTGGTAAGACAGGATTTATTTACAGAAACAAAGAATACAAAAATGCCAAAAATTGCCAAAGCTCCTGGCAGAGAGTACCCAGTTTGGGGAACAAGCTCTCTTGCTCCCTCTCTCTGACTGCCTCTGGGGTCTCTGCTCAGGGGTATATAGTGGCAGGGAGTTATTTTGCCAGAACTCAATGGTTACATTTAGGGCGTGGGTCTTCTAAAGTTACATTCAGCCTTCCATTTGCAGCAGGGGGCTGGAACTCTCAGGCCTCAGAAACTTACATGAAATTGACCATGCCTTGAAATCGACTAGCCCTAGAAAATGTGGGGTTTCCCCTTCAGCCAAAAGTGCAAGGGGAAGGACACACCAAGGCACCAGTGTATTCCCTGCAGTTGTCTGGCCCCTCAGGCTACTAGAGCCTCCTAAGGACCCCCATGCCTACCCTCCAGCCGGCTGGTTCCTCTGCTGGCTGCAGCTGCATGAACACCTCCAGGCCTAAGGCAGCAGGTCCTGGCACCACCTGTCCTGTATCAGTTCCAGGTCCTGCCTGGTGTCCCCAGGTCTTGTTAATTATTAAAACCCATGTTCCTCTTGGCTTCTGAGGATGGTAGTAGCTTCCAGCTTCTCCTCATATCTGGCTGGTTTGCTTCACTATTCCATATTTGCCTTTCAACTTAACCATTATCTTTTGAATTAGTACTATCTCATGGATATGCGATTGTTCTGAGGAGAAACCGTTCTAGTAATAGACTGAGGGCTTCTGCTTGCTACATCTTTGGATACACTATGGCTTTCATGCCTAGGCTGCACTTAGTATAAGTTGCTCTCAGCTGACAGGGATATTAAAATCAGACCTTTCTTGGACAGGCAGAATTCTTCTAATGGGCAATCTTTGCTCTTGGGGCTCTCATTGACCTATCCCAGGCTTTTTCAGAACTGTTTTGTGATCTGAGACTTCTCCTACCTAATTCTCCATTCTTTCTTTTCTCCTCTCCTACTTATAAACCTGCATCATGCTCTCTCCACCTACTTTCTTCCCTTTCTCCTTCACAGTCATTTTCCTCAGTAAATCTTTTGCAGATTGTATCCCACATTGCCGTCTGTTTCTTGGAGAGCCCAAACTAACACAACCTCCATATCACTTCTCTGTTAAACACCCTAGATGAAATTCTGTTTCCCTGCCTGGCTAAGCCTTAACTGATAGTACGTCTTGAAAATATATTGTGGTAACATGTTTTGTAGGTCTTAAATTTCCGTTGTGATGTTAAGACTGATGATGCTATACAAATACCAAGAGAGTGGGAAATCATTGCTTACATAATGGAAGTAGCCTGGGAGAATCGTGAATGCTTCCTTGGCAGGCTCAAGTGGCTTTGAGAGAAAAGAAAAAGGAGACTACCTCTTATTGTGCTTAGGGTCTGGTCCAAGGTGAGGGTCTCCATGCATGAACAGGAATTTGTGCACTATTAGAATCTCCCACCAGCATCAAAGGAGGGAGTACCCGGGTCTTGGTATGAGGCTTAAAAAGCTCTCAACAGTCAAATGTCAATAAAATGGTATGGTGTGAGTCTCTTTATTACACTCATCTATGATCGAATCCTAAGAAATATCCATTGATGAATAAATATACTTTTTCTTGTCTGTAGAACTTCTAATCCCTTGGTATAATAATGTCTATTATGAATCTGAAAGAAAGAAGGGTACATGGTATGAAAATTTTCCAATGTACTTGCTCACAGAACCCTAGTATAAGGGAAGCTTTGGGGAATATTGTTCAGTGCAACATTCTTTGGGGGAACTTTCAAGTAAATTTTAAACACAGTAATTCATCACTGTGAAAGGTTTTTACTTCTAATTAATCAAGAGATAGAAGGTGAAATTGCAATTTACTGCAATTAAAACAGTAAAAAATCTTGTTGCATTGATGTTCGGTGGCATGTGGCAGATGACTGAGCCTTTAAAAGAATGCATGTGGTCAATTCAAAGGAAAGAAATGAGATTATTTTATGTTCTAAGTGGCTTCAATATGTCAGGTTTTATGGTAGATTTCCCTGTAACAGCGTACTTTTCCTGACCCTAAAACCTTTCGATGCAAGCTCAAAACCTGATTATTATTATTTTTTTTTTTTTTCCAAATTTTATTTATACATTCAAGGGTTGATGAATATTTGGTTTGTTCCTACTTTTTGATTGTCCTTAATGATGTTGCTATGAACATTTGTGTATAAGTTTTTGTGCAGGTGTAGGTTTTTGTTTCTCTTGGATATACACCCAAGAGTAGAATTTCTGGGTCATATGATAAACCTATGTTTAATTTTCTGAAAAATTGCTGAATTGTTTTCAAAAGCACTGCTATGGTTTTATTCCCATTGCAAAAGTGAGGGTTACAATTTCTCCATATCCTCACCAACATTTGTTATTGTCTGTCTTTTCTCTGCTAGCCATGCTAGCATGTGTCAAGAGTTATGTCCTTGTGATTTTTATTTGCATTTTCCTAATGGCTAATGATGCTGAGCATCTTTTTATGTGCTTATTGGCCATTTATACATCTT
>CAUYPK010134402.1:0-24202 GCA_963574355.1 Loris lydekkerianus
CAATATCACTAATGAATATAGATGCAAAAATATTCAACAAGATCCTAACAAACAGAATCCAGCAACACATCAAACAAATTATACGTCATGACCAAGTTGGTTTTATCCCTGGGTCTCAAGGCTGGTTCAATATACGTAAATCTATAAATATAATTCAGCACATAAACTAATTAAAAAACAAAGACCATATGATTCTCTCAATTGTTGCAGAAAAATCTTTTGATAATATGCAGCATCCCTTCATGATCAGAACACTTAAGAAAATTGGTATAGAAGGGACATTTCTTTAACTGATAGAGGCTATCTACAGCAAACCCACAGCCAACATTCTATTGAATGGAGTTAAATTGAAATCATTTCCACTCAGATCAGGAACCAGACAAGGTTGCCCATTGTCTCCATTGTTCTTTAACATTGTAATGGAAGATTTAGCCATCGCAATTAGAAAAGAAAAGGCGATCAAGGGTATCCATATAGGGTCATAAGAGATTAAACTTTCACTCTTCACAGATTATATGATTGTGTATCTGGAAAACACTAGGGATTCTACTACAAAACTCTTAGAAGTGATTAAGGAATACAGCAGTGTCTCAGGTAACAAAATCAACACTCATTAATTGGTAGCCTTTATATATACCAACAAGTGTCAAACTGAAAAAAAACAGTTAAGGACACTATTTCATTCACAGTAGTGCCAAAGAAGATGAAATATCTAACAAAGGACGTGAAAGATCTATATAAAGAGAACTATGAAACTCTAAGAAAAGAAATAGCTGAAAATGTTAACAAATGGAAAAACATACCATGCTCGTGGCTGGAAAGAATCAACATTGTTAAAATGTCCATACTACCCAATGTACAATTTTAATGCAATCCCCTATTAAAGCTCCACTGATATACTTTAAAGATCTTGAAAAAATAATACTTAGTTTTATATGAAATCATAAAAAAACTCGAATAACCAAGACATTACTCAGAAATAAAAACAAAGCAGGAAGAATCACGCTACCAGACCTCAGACTATACTATAAATTGATAGTGATCAAAACAGCATGGTACTGACACAAAAACAGAGAGGTAGATGTAGGGAACAGAATAGAGAACCAAGAGATGAACCCAGCTATTTACCATTGTTTGATCTTTGGCAAGCCAATTAAAAAAATTCAGTGAGGAAAAGATTCCCTATTTAACAAATGGTGCTGGGTGAACTGGCTGGCGACCTGTAGAAGACTGAAACTCAACCCACACCCTTCACCATTAACTAAGATAGACTCTCACTGGATTAAAGATTTGAACTTAAGACATGAAAGTATAAAAATACTAGAACAGAGTGCAGGAAAACTCTTGAAGCAATCCGTCTGGGTGAATATTTTATGAGGAGGAGCTCCTGGGCATTTGAAGCAGCTTCAAAAATACACTACTGGGACCTGATCAAACTAAAAGCTTTCCGCACAGCCAAGAACACAGTAAGTAAAGCAAGCAGACAGCCCTCAGAATGGGAGAAGATATTTGCAGGTTATGCCTATGACAAAGGTTTAATAACCAGAATCCACAGAGAACTCAAACGTATAAGCAAGAAAAGAATAAGTGATCCCATTGTAGGCCGGGCAAGGGACTTGAAAGAGAAACTTCTCTGAAGAAGACAGGTGCATGGCCTACAGACATATGAACAAATGCTCATCATCCTTAATCATCAGAGAAATACAAATCAAAACTACTTTGAGATATCATCTAACTCCAGTAAGATTAGCTCTACTAGGTATATATCCAGAAGACAAAAAAATCATATTATAACAAAGATACTTGTACCTGAATGTTTATTGCAGCCCAATTCATAATTGCTAAGTCATGGAAAAAGCACAAGTGCCCATCAATCCACAAATGGATTAATAAATTGTGGTATATGTACACCATGGAATATTATGCAGCCTTAAAGAAAGATGGAGACTTCACCTCTTTTATGTTTACATGGATGGAGCTGGAACATATTCTTCTTAGTAAAGTATCTCAGGAATGGAAGAAAAAGTATCCAATGTACTCAGCCCTACCATGAAACTAATTTATGGCTTTCATATGAAAGCTCTAACCCAGTTATAACCTAAGAATATGGGGAAGGTGGGGAGGGAGGGGAGGAAGAGGGGAGGATAGGCAGAGGGAGGGTGATTGGTGGCATTACACCTGTGGTGCATCTTACAAGGGTACATGCGAAACTTAGTAAATGTAGAATATAAATGTCTTAACACAATAACTAAGAAAATGCCAGAAAGGCTATGTTAACCAGTGTGATGAAAATATGTCAAATGGTATATAATACCAGTGTATTGTGTCCTCCCACCCCCCTCCCAAAAAAAGAAAGAAAAAAGTAAAGGGGGAAGAAAAAAAATAACTTAATCATAAAAGCACAAGAAAAAAAAAAAAAAAAGCACAGATAAATTAATTTATTTTTTACCATAGAGCAAGGGTTGGTAATTTTTTTGCCTACAGGGTTAAACATCAAGTATTTTAGGTTTGTGGCCATATGGTTATAGTCACAAGTACTCAGTTCTGCCACTGGAGTACAAAAACAACCATAGACATTATGTAAACAAATGAGGGTAGCTGTGTTCCAATAAAACTTTATTTGCAAAAATAAAGGAAAGCCTAGGTTTGGCCCTTAGGCTGTATTTCATGAACTCTGCTGTAGCATGTGGAACACCTCATAAATTCAAAACTTAGAAGCACACATGACAAGACTGATACATTCAACTATAAATTTAAAACTTCTGTAAGGCAAAAAACAACACATTAAAGAAAGTCAAGAGATAAATGACAAACCACAGATTAATCTTTTGCAACTAATTTCCAAAGGGGATAAACTCTCAAATATGTAAAAGCTTCTATTACCTCTCTTCTTCATTGTCACTTTTTCCTTCTCCCTGATTTAATAGACTATCAAGCTCCCTCGTTTCCCATGTTAAAAGACACTTCTCTCTCTCTCTCTTTTTTTTTTTTTAGAGACAGAGCTCTCATTCTGTCACCCTGGGTGATACCATAGCTCACAGCAACCTCACATTCTTGGGCTTGATCAATCCTCTTGCCTCAGCCTCCCTTGACTAGCTTGGTCAATCTTGCCCTGTGGTCTTCATGTCAGACTCTTCTCTGCCTCAGATGTTCTGTCCCACTTACTTCCCTGACTCTTTCCCTCATAGGCATGCACCACCACACCTGGCTAGTTTTTTTCTATTTTTAGTAAAAACTGTATCTAGCTCTTACTCAGACTGATCTTGAATTCCTGAGTTCAAGCAATCCACCGGCCTCAGCCTCCCAGAGTGCTAGGATTATAGGCATGAGCCACCATGCCCAAGAGATACTTCTCTTGATCCCATTTTGCTCACCTGTTACTCCCCTCATCCTAGTCCCCTTTGCAATGAAACTTCACAAAGATTTGTCTCCAGTATCTTTCCTCTCTTGCTCTCTTAAATCCAATCTGGTGGCTTTCATCTCTCCAATATACCCAAACTGCTCTTGTCAAGACCCCCACATTTCTCAAGCCAATGGTCAATTTCAGCCAGTGGTTGATAAAAGACTACATTTCAGCAGCAATTGATGTGGGAGTCCATTTCCTGTAAATTTTTTATGACATCCAGGACACCAAACATCAGACTCTTCTGGTTTTTCTCTACCTCTCTGTTCCCTTCCTCTCAGTCTACTTTGCTTCTACTTTCCCAGCTCCTGGCCTTTCAATATTGACTCACTACAGGACTTAACTTCTGTCTCTTCACTCAATTTCTTGATGATCTTATCTATTGTCACAGCTTTGGTGACATTTATGTCACCAAAAGGCAATTATTGAACACATGTCTCAAGGCTAAATGTGTCTCTTTAACTCCAGATTCATACATACAACTGACATCTCCCCTTGGGGTCTAATAAACATTGAAATCTTGACATTTCCTCAGCTGAGTTTCCAATGCCAAACCCCAAACTACTCCCACTCCTCTTGGAGACAGCTCCATTCTTTCAGTTATTCAGGCCAGAAAATTTTAAGTCATTCTTACCTCTATTCCTTCTTTCTCTCATACTCTATGCCCTACCTTTAAAATAATCAAGAATCCAACCACTTCTCATCCCTTCCCCGCCACTACCTTGGTCAATCCCATCCCAGGTCTTCGTATGAGAAGACCCACTTACTGGTATAGCTCACTCCTTCACCTTCTTCAAGTCTTTGCTCAAATGTCACCTTCTCGAAAAGACCTGCCTTGACCACCCAACTCTCCTGCAGTCCCCCACTACCACTTTCAATCTGCCTTCCATCTCAATGATTTCTCTGTAGAACTCATCATGATTTCTAAGAAACCTGTCATTCACTTCTTTATTTTATTTATTATTTGCTTTCTATTTAAACTATAAGCCTAGTATGTATTTTGTTTTGGGATGTATCTCAAGTGCTTGGAACAGTGCCTCACACAAAGCAGGTCCTCAAAATACTTATGAAAGGTATAAATAAAATTGATTTAAAAGTGACCAACCATCTAGAAAAATTTCAAAGACTATTAACAGATAGCTTACAAAAGGGGGTAAAAAAATGGCTTGTAAATATATGAAAAGAAGTTCAATATCACTTATAAGGAAAGAAATGAAATTTGAAGTACCCCAAAGTACTTTTTTTTTTAAACCTGTTAAGTGGTCAAAATCTAAAATGTGACTACACTGTTGCTTAGGCTGTGGGAAATAGATGCCTTTGTTAGTGGGAGTAAGACATTGTAAATTTCCTATGTAGAGCAATTTGGTAAGTATGTATAAGATTTATGAATATCTTTTAAACTCAATTCGTTCACTTTTGAAAAATTTTCCTATATCTGTACATATAATAAATGACATATTTATAAAAGTATCAGTTTAAGTATTATTTAATAGCAGAAGACTAGAGGCAACCAAAGTGCCCATTAATCATTGACTGGTAAAATAAATTATAACACATTTATACAATGAGATTTTCCATCAAAAATGTTTTTAGAAGAAAAGGTGAAGATGTCTTTTAGCTTTAGGATTGAAAGATGCCCAAGATATAGTATTAAATGAAAAAAATCAAAGTGCTGAACTGTGTTTAGTGTGGTGCTTTTGTTTACAAGAAAAGGAAAAATATAAGAACACATGTTTTTTTTGCTTTGATTTGCATAATGAAATCAGGAAAAATACACAGGTTAATAAAAATGATTACATAGGTGGGAGACAGGAAATAGGGTAAATGTTGGCAGAAATAGGAGGAAGATTTTTTAAGTTTATCTTTAAAAAATATACATTTCTAGCTTAGAATATGTGTATGTGTTAACTAATTTTTTAATTATCTTTTTAACTATATAATATAAATGTGAACAGTATAAACTCTCTAAGAGAAATTAATTCTCAGGTTATTTAAAAACAACGGAACTCTTAGATCTTTCTCAAATTTTATTTAATTTTGATATGATGGATAACATGTTGTCTTCTAGGTTACAATAACATATAAATTTTGTGTTCTTACCCTTCCCTTGGTTCTAAAGTACTAAAACTAATTGTGCCATTTCTCTATCCCATTTTCCTAACTCCATTTCTGCTGAAAAGTTTCTGTCTTGAAAGCATGATGTTTAGTTTATTATTATTTATAAAGCTTCCTGTGATCCATGAAAAGGAGAGATTAAAGAGAAGTAAATTAATTTTTATTGCTCCTTATTAACCTTACAAAGTGGCTATTCTTTTAAATTATTTCTAGATGAAGACCTAAAAGAAAATATTGGTATGTGATAAGTAATAAGCAGCGTTTGCATACATGTACTTGTTAAAGGAAGCCATTACAATTAAAAAAAAATTCTAGAAAGAAAACAAAGCATGTAAAAGTGCTTTATTAAGCTTGCTGAAAGTAACATAAAAGTTAAAAGGTTAAAGTTTGTTTCTAAAAAAAGAAAGAGCTGAAGGTATAGCCTGCAATCCAGTTTTAGTGATAGACTTGGTATACTGATTTTTTTTTTATGTTTGACTTGTAACTACAAATCAGTTTTCATCTGGGGAAAGGTTATTTGTTAGACTTCTAAAACCCTAACAAACTTCAACTTCAAATTATAAGTATATATAAACTAGCATGCCAAATTTCGGTTTTCTTTGATAAATTTTTATTGAGCACTTACTAAAAGCCAAGTATTATTTTCAGTATCAGAATTAAAAAGGTGAACAGAACATACATTCTTACTCTCAGGATGCTTACAATTATGACATGTTAGAAATATCAAACTTAAAAAAAAGAAATACATGTGATTATATACCTAAATAGACAGTTACTGCTATGAAAAGATCTTTAAAGGAAAAGTTTAAGATAGTATGGCAGTGATTATCAACTGGCGTGCCACGGCACACTGGTGTGCTGCAAAAAAAAAATTTTTTTTGAGACAGAGTCTTACTTTGTTGCCCTGGGCAGAGTGCTGTGGCACCACAGCTCACAGCAACTTCAGACTCTTGGGCTTAAGGGATTCTTTTGCCTCAGCCTCCAAAGTAGCTGAGACTACAGGCGCCTGCCACAACGCTTGGCTATTTTGTTGTTGTTGTTGTTGTTGTTGTTGCAGTTTTCATTGTTGTTTAGCTGGTCTGGGCTGGATCATTAATTAACTTACTTTCAAAAGAAGTTCAAAGCACAGTAAGTATATTCTTTTTTTTTTAACTTTTTTTTCTTGATCAGCATAATTCAAGAAGTTTAACTATTGGTTCAAGTGTGCTGTGACATAAAAAAGGTTGAAAAACACTGTATTATGGTATCATAGAATGAACTGAGTTGGAGAGAACCCTAATCTAGATTGAGGGATCACAGAGAGATGCCATGCAGAGTAAAACATAAAGGTTAGCAGGAGTTTGCTGGTAAAGATACAAGGGAAGGGAGAGTGCTCCAGGCAGAGAAAATAACATGCACACGAGCTCTGGGTAGGAAGTATCTGGCACATTAAGGACCCTCAAATTGTCTGTTTTGTTTGTTTACCCATGAATTATATAAAATATTTAAGTTCTAAATCAAAATATATATATTTCTATAAAGGTCCAGACAGTGAATACTTGAGACATTGTGGGACGTACTGTGTCTTTGTAACTTCTCTACATCATGTTACATATCATATGCTGGAACACTGCCCAGCAATAAAAGGGAATAAACTATTGATACATGTGACAGCAGGGGTGGATCAAAAAATAATGATGCTGAGTGAAAGAAAGGAGACAAAGAGTACATACTGTGGAATTATATTTATATGAAGTTCTAGTAAATGCAAACAAATCTACAAAGACAGCTGACTAACAGAGCAGAGAGTAGGGAAGGCAGGTGGAAGGAATTACAAATGTAAATTTGGGGAGGTCATGTGTATGTTCCCGACCTTGGTTGTAGTAATGTTTTCATGGGCATACTTGTATGAAAAACATATCTGATTGAATATTTTAAACATTTATAGCTTTGTATATTTCAATGGTGTTTCAATAAAGCTGTTAAAAATGAATAAGCACATACATAAGTAAACTTGACTTTGAAACAAAGGGAAGACCTGGCTCAGCAGCTAGGAGGAAATGCTGGGTTGAGTGACAGTTGCTTTTGTTTGTTTTGAGGTTTTAGTTTTAGTTTGTTTCTTTCATAGAACAAATCCAAGTAAATTTATAAGCTAAGGGAGGGTATAGTAAGCTCCAGGAAATAGAAGAGGCAATTGATGGAACAGAATGCTGAGAGAGACAGAACATTCAGATCCTAAGGCCAGGGGATGCAGCTCAGACTGGAGATAAAGGACTTGAGGATTTGAGACACAGGGAGGGCTCCTCACCCCCTGTTTTTCATTGTTCACAAATGCTCAACCCTGAGAATAGGTTCTTATTCTTGGGTACCATCTTACGCCAAATTAATCAGTTTTCCACAGTGCTCCCCACTTAAAGAGTAAGTTCTCCCAAATTCAATGATTCCTTCTGAATCTAGGTTTTAATTGATAGATATCTGTGGTACACTCTAACATTATTTTGTTAAAATGTGAACTGTGCCTCTCCCTTTGTCAAGAAAAGGCTCTAAGTTAGAAGATTTTTTTCACTTTTACCAAAAGTTCCTTTACACAAGCACCTCTAACAAACTCTGAAAGCCCTGATATTCGTGTGCCTGGCGTGTTTGTCTAATATAGACAGAAAAGCAGTTGCCAAGGGATGTTGGTCTTCAAAATTATAATTTGAACATACAAGCACACACACACATGCACACAAAGGAATCACATTTGATAGTTATTTCAACATTTTCAGAGTTGCACAAAACTAAAGTGTTAGTTGAACAGAATCACATGCCGTTTTAGCATTAATATAACATTCAGCTTAATGCTTTAATTTCCCAGTGTGACGTTTTATTGAGAAAAATTCAGACTTCAGGGAGTATTTTTTTGGGAACTTTAAGATCTCAGTCTACTGCATAAAATCCTAATGTGGTAAAAATAGTTTTTTCATATTTTTCGTATTTTCACTTTTTCGTATTTTTCACATTCAATTCAACAGGTTTGACATGATGTACTAATTAATGTTGACCATTTTTTTAAACCTGCCTCATTTTAACCAAAACACTCATTCTCAATTAACGTTAATTGAACGTACTTTGGGGACTCCACAAGGCTGGCAGGTAAGGGAGAAATTACTGCTCACTTAACCACAGCCACTTCGGACCACAATTGTTGTTTTATTTCTCTTTAAGGGGAGGTCTCTGGAAGTCTCTGGTAAGGTGGCTCTTTTCCACCGAATCAGGGAAATGGGTTTACCGTGGGTTCCACCTCTGGGGAATTTTGAGTCGCCACACGCTCAGGTAGCGACAGAACCTGGCTCTCCGGGTTTGGACGAGTCCTTGAGCAGGCTGACCTCTCAGATAAACCAGCTGGGGAAAGAGGGGAAAGCCGGGACCGCGGTTCTCAGCAACTCCGGAGCAGCTTTGGAACCCCCAGCTCCGGACTTAGGGCAGCCGCCTCTGATTTGCTTTAAGTGCAGGAAAAATCTGCAAGCCTATTTGCCTTGTTCAGAAAGCTCGCAGTTATGCCCGGCGCGAGTGCCACGCAGGTCCCGGAGATGCTCCACCACGTAGAGGATTCAGGCACCCCCTACTCCGGCGCCCGAAGGGTTGATAGACTCGGTGACAGGCGACAAAGATGATCTGAGCTGCGCCCATCTCTGGCAAGACTAGACGGGCGGGAAAGAAAGCCGGGTCCGGCGCGGCGGGAGGGTAGGCGCCGGGGCTGTGTGGTCCTGTTCGGCGTCCCCGGAGCGCCGCCTCGCCCGCACCTCCCCACTTCGCTAGCAGGGATGAAAGAGGGAACAGTGGGGCTGTGGGCGACTCTCCACTCTAACGACGGCGGCTCGTAGCGGTCCCCCTCCTCCTGTCACTGGGGGCGGGAAGTGGCGGGTGGGAGTCACCCAAGCGTGACTGCCCGAGGCCCCTCCTGCGGCGGCGAGGGAGCTCCATAAAAACCCAGTTGAGACCCACTCTCTGCACCCCATCCGCCGGCTCTCACCCCTCGGAGAGGCGCGCCCAACAGCAGAGCACTCGCCGCGCGGCCACGCCCGCTCACAAGCCACCGTGAGTGCCACAACCCATTTGACTCCGGGAGGGCGCAAACGAGGTGGGAGCCTGTGAACTTTCTCGAGGCTCTATCTCACCCTCTCCGCAGCCCTGGGGTCCGAAGAGGGTGGCACCTGACTCCGTGCGCTCGGTGCCCCGACGCGCGCCAGCAGGTCTTGGCGGCTAAATTCCACTTGCCTCTTGGGGTTCGCTCCAACTGCTCATCCGCCCTTTCTCCTGACCTTCCCCTTTGGATTATCTTTTGGCTGAATGGAGGGAGAACGATGGGCCCCTCTTCCAAAGCAGCTGGAGGTTTACCTGAGGGGTGGCTGTCAGGAGACCCCGGAGGGCGGTGCGCGGGAGGAAGGCTTCCCAGGCAGCGCCTAAGGGAGGAATCTCCCGCGCTCTGCCTCCTCTCTGGATCCTTGGAATTCAAACTGAGAGTGGCTGGCCCAGGAAGCCATCCTGTTTCCCCCCTCTCCACCGCGGTTGCCATCCTCAGGTCACCTCGTTGTCACTGTTGAGTCCCTACAGCCAGGCTGACCAAAAGTAACGGAGAAGAACTTTCTTCTCCGAAAAGGGTTGGAGCGAGAGAGGAGGAAAGTGGTCATGTCTTTAACCAGCAGGAGGAACTTCTAAATATGCTTTTAAAGTGTCTAAACTGGCAGGGCCCCCACCCTGTGCTCTCCGGGCTACGCTTGGTCCCTACCACAGAAGTTGCGCGAAGTTTTCAGGTGGGGCGAAGAGCCCGGGCCGGGGCAGGTGGTGCCCCGGGCCCACAAGGTAGAGCTAGCGACGCTGGGTTCTGCCTGCGGGACTGGGACTGAGAGCCTCGGGTGGCAGCAGGGGGAGGGGCGCGGGAGCCGCGGGGCAACTGGGTTCTGACTCTTCACGCCCTTTTTATCGCGCTTTCTGTGCCCTCAGATGCTAGGTAGCAAGCGACTGGGGCTGTCCGGACTCACCCTCGCCCTGTCCCTGCTGGTGTGCCTGGGTGTGCTGGCCGAGGCGTACCCCTCCAAGCCGGACAACCCAGGCGAGGACGCGCCTGCGGAAGACATGGCCAGATACTACTCGGCGTTGCGACACTACATCAACCTCATCACCCGGCAGAGGTGGGTGTGCGCCGCAGGACCGGCTCCGAGAGCCTGCACCCCCCAGGTCCGGGGGCTTTTAGCAGACTGCGATCGGTTCTTTTTCTGCTCTTTCTCCCGGGGCAGTTAGTGAAAGGCACACAGCTCTAATGTTTGTGCAGGGGACCAGCTGCAGAAACTCGGCACTTTCCCTCTGCAGCTACAAAACACAAAGACGTGCGCCTCGGATTCAGGTCCCACAGGCTAGAAGGCCAGCTAGGGCCCCCCTCAACCGGCTTGTGGTTTTTTTTGTTGTTGTTTGTTTGTTTGGGTTGTTGTTAGAGCAGTGGGGGGCCGTCTAGAGACCTCAAGGAAAAGTGTCAGGTAGAGCGATAAAAATGCACCAGGCAAATGCTGTAAGGACAAGGGCGAGCAGGTGAACCTCCCCCATAAAACCAATAAGGAGATAACAGGGTGCCACAGACATGGCCACGCTTGCCATCCTGCCCCCGAGTGAATTAAATGACAGTATTTAGAAAATGACAAATATCTGTAGAACTGTTTTCTTTTCTACTGCACTGTGTGTGTGTTTGTAGTTTCAAACCCATTATACAGAAATGAAAAACATGAAAATGCCAGAATTAAATAGTATTAATTAGTGATCCTTTGCAATCTTATCAACTTATTGACTAAAAAATAATCATATGTTATATCCTAGTAAACTTCCCAGAAAGTTATTTGCTTTAAATTCTTGCTATGCTATCATATAGTCAGAGCAGAGAGCTTGTACAAACAAAAAGATATTAACTGTTTTTTTCTAGTAAAACTTCTGTTATGAATTAGTTACAGTATAATATACAGTAGAACTAATTTTTGCAAAGATGATTGCCATAAAGCTTTACCTTCGTATAATGCTTTAGTGTTTCAAAATGTTTTCATAGTTATTATCTCATTCAGTCTTTACCTTAAAGCTTTCAAGTGAGTATAATTATCTCCATTTTGCAAATCGTAAAACTAAGGACATTTCATGAAAGCTTTTTAAGGGTGATGGAATTGAACTCTGCTGTTGATTTCCTTGGGTGTTGTCACCACCATCAATAGTTGATGTCATCTCTAACATCTCTGATGAGAAAAAAAAAATAGGGAAGAGGGGCTTGAGTTTCATGGCAAAAGATTTATTTACTTGGAAATGAGCTGGTCCCTGAGGCAGTTCCCTGTCTCATCTTCATATAACTTCACCCTACAAGCCATCAGAGGCTCACAATATCCACCCATGTCCTCCATTTCTCACTCACTGCCTTCCCACTATACCCACTCATATGCATATGATATGCTTTTCAAAATTACTGTTGTATGTGAATATGTTTTAATTTAGCATAAGTGGTAATCTGATATCATTATCTTCCTTTTCCCCACTCAGTTGGTGTTTTTAAGCTATATTCTTGTTGCTGTGTCTACCACTGGTTCATTACTTTTGAAAGCTGCATTGTTTATTCTACAGGGTGTGTCTATTTTGCCTATAGAGATGAGTGGTTCTCAACTGCGGATGTTATTCTCCCCAGGACGTTTGGCAGTATCTGTAGACATTTTTGTTTTCACAAGTGGAGGTGGGCATCTCGTAGGTAGAGCCCAGGGAGGCTGCTAAATATTCTGCCATACCCATGACAGCCCCCACAACATCGGGTCTACAATGTCAGCAGTGCCAAGTCTGAGAAACTCAACCCTAGGTTAGTTTTTCTCCATCCTGGTTGCACATTAGAATCACCTGGGGAGCTTTTAAAATAGGCTGATTCTGGGCTTCCCCCTGACAAATTAAATCAGACCTTCTGGGGTGGTGCCTGTGCTTTATTGTGGTTTTAAGGCTCCCCAGGTGATTCTAATATGCAGCCAGGTTTGAAACTCTTTGCCCTGGAGATTAAATCTTTGCAAGTTAAAGCATTATAGAGAAGAAGTGTAGTTCAAAATTAATTAGAGAAGAAAGAAGACTGAATAATGCTGGGAGGCTTTGGGATGTGGGCTTCTAGACTAGGGAGGATTTGGACAGAAATAGGGATGTAGTTTGTGACCGCGCAAGCCCTGGTATTGCAGATTTAGATTCTTTACTGGCAAATTGAAGAACATAGTTGCCAGTTTGTTACTCACTAGAGCATGATGATGTTAAATAAATGAAGGTTGCCCAGGAGTTTTAAGATTAGTAAAATCAACTGATGGGCAGAATAAATAAGTAAAGGCAGCAGCCTAGAGCCTAATATCTCAATTCTAGATAACCGTTGAGAAAATCTACAAATGATGAGAAGGGCATAGGGGCTGTTTTGTTTTTGTTCCCCTGGATTCTTATAAGGAACAGTAACAGGAAAATCTTTCCAAAACATTTAGAAGTAATTGTGCTTGGTAGGCAGTTAGAACATAACCCCGGTCAGCTTTGTTTGGTTGTTTTACCTATTAGTAAATCAGTCTATGCCAGGTTAACTTCTTATTTGTAAACAAAGTGGCTGCTAGTATCCAATACCTTTTTTGAGAAAGGAAAAAATGTCTTCTTAAAAAACAATTTGATACAGACTGTCTGACCTTTTTTCAGTATCTGGGAGCAGGTAGCACATATCACTCTAGCAGGTAAACATAGCCTCACATTCATCTATTGTCTATCTCCAGCCACAGGAGAAAAATAAACATTTCTATGGACCAGTAAGATCCCTTTATACTTCCAAGGAGGCTGAACTCACAGTATCCGGGAAGACTGTTAGCTTTTGGTACCTCAGATAAATATGAAAATATAAGACTCAGGATCTGTTGGTAACTGTTAGAATGGATGCATTTCAACAGCAATCATTTGCATTTGTGTCACTTTCAAAGTCACTTTCAAAGCATTGTGACTCATATTTCACACTGGATTTTCACAAAGACTCTGATTTAAGCAGGGGTTATGATTTTATTTTTACCAACAAGAAAACTGAGATTCAAAGACACAGGTGGGTCTTGAATGGCAGTCTGCTGATTTTTTTTTCCCCCTGTGGTTGTTTCTGAGATATCATCTGGTCTCCTTGTTAAGACTTAAACCGCTGTGTATCATCAGAACTATAGTCAATTAACAAATTATGGAAACATTTTAAGTCTTACTTCAATGTTTTTTAATTTTCTTTTGGCTCGTTATAAAAGTGGATCTGTATATGTACTATCTGTGGTAGCAAACATTTGACTAGGAATTTTGGTTGGGTTTAAATAATCTGCTAAGTTATTTATTAAGCATTTCAGCAGAATTTAAATATGTATACAATTTCAAATCATGTTTATGATGTTTCTGGTAATAATATATGTTTTCCACACCTAAATTGCTTGTTAGCAGATGAACAACTGAAAATAACCTTTAGTCGTTTAGAAAAGACCATCTTCTTTTCTTCTAAAGGTTTTTATGCCTATATCAAACTTGCTTTAAGAGACTTTTTCCCCCCACAGATATGGAAAACGATCTAGCCCTGAGCCGCTGATTTCAGATCTCTTGATGAGAGAAAGCACAGAAAATGTTCCCAGAACTAGGTATGACAAGGCTTGTGATGGGGACTTTGTTGCAGAGCTCAGGGTGTCAGAAGTCAGAGCAAGCTGCCTGGTGGGAGGCTTTGGGATGTGGGCTTCTAGACTAGGGAGGATTTGGCCAGAAATAGGGATAAAGATCAGAGAGGACCTTTTCTTTTCATGATCTCACTGCCAAATCTTTAGAGTTCTATATCCTAGCCTAGATCACTTGGGACTCCTTTGAAAATTTTAAATATATGTGATTTTTAACTCAGAAATTACTCTATATAGAATTTCTAACATTGATAGAATTGGGGAGCTTAGCATCCCCAACTCTAAATTGAAATGACCAACTGTCCATCTTTGGGCTGGAATAAGCTTTTTATACATGTATACTATGTGGAGTGTCCAGATGTCCTAGAAAATGTCCCTCATGGTTTTTACTCCAACCTTCTTGGTTTTACATGAAGCTGTAGATACATCAGATGTGTCTGAATACTTTTTGACATATTTTAATTTAACTGATGTCCCATAGTAATTTATTACATTCAACGAATGAATGTTGAATGATGTTATTCCTAGGAACTTTCCTATAGCCTCAGGACTTTCTTGGAGTATGAGTCTGTCTTGGGAAGAGGTACCCACCTACACCTGGGTGTTAAACGTTGGGCTAGGATTCTCTGGCACCACAGAAGCTGGCCCTCTATTTTCACAATCGCCTGCTTCCTGCCTCCATCCACAGAAAGAACACAACGCACACTGGCTACCCACAGAGTGGCTTGGTGGCCTAAACACAGACTCTACAATATCAATAACCAGGTTTCCCAGAGGAGGGCACTAGAGTGCTTGCTCAGGGAGTGTGACTGTCATGTGAATCATAGGATAACCTGCCGGGCCATGTACTTTCTTCCCACACTCCCTCAGTTCTTCTGTGAAATGATCAGCCAGAGTGAAGGGTGCATGAATAGAGTTGTCAGACTTTACTCTAAAGGAAACCATCATTTGAGCTGGAATAAAACTCCAGTGCTCTTGTTCCTGGAAACACCAGCGAATGCAAAGGAAGCAGGCAGAAAATTCATAAGGGTTTACTAAGCAATAAATGCCTTTTTTATTTCATTGACATACATATAATGTTTGCCACAGTAAAAAGCTTCTGGCAGGGGATGTCTACTTAGGATTAGGAACATGACAATCCAGACTTACGTAGAGCCTCACTTTGTTTTGTGCCAAAGTGGTACAGTTTATGTATGAAATAAAGTTAATTGCACCCCGATTGGCAGACTCCATCATGGGCAGTTAGAAGGAGAAAAAACTTGCAGTTGCCTGTGAGTGCTATTTTATTAAAAAGCATTCATTATAGTCTAATAAATAGCAATTTACTGCATTAAAAGACTTACAGGAAACCAAAAGAAGCATATTTAGAGTTTAGTAACAATAACTTTCTTGTTACAGTTTCATCTGGTGTCTGTAATTTTGATCTTCAGGAATATTGTAGAATTCTTTGGGCCCTTTCATATACACAGAGCCTTTAAAGTCCTGTTCTGAAATCTGCTGGAAACTCCCGTTGACAGCAGTGAAATCTACTCAGCTGGGTCTTTGCACTTTATGCCACTGTTTAGAGGTCTGATATTCCACATGGCCTCCTATTTAGAATGCCACCACTTCCTGGTTATCCATTTGTTGCGAACTGAAATGTCTCACTCTTGCCAGCAACCCAGGCAGTTGGACAGCTTCTCTTACATGCTTTTCTTCTTATGTTTTACAGGCTTGAAGACCCTTCTATGTGGTAATGGGAAATGAAACTTACTTTCTGGCCTCTTCCTCTTTTCAATCCGGATTTCATCCTATAAAGCTAGAGTCTGCCCATCCTACTAATGCATGCAGCCATTGTGCTGAATTCTGTAATGTTTTCCTTTGTCACCATTGTATGTATGTGCGTTTAAATAAAGCACCATGCATTCAAAAGTGTATCCTCCTCAATGAAAAATCTGCCATTCAAATAGAATTATTTACAGTTATTCATTATATTACAATCTCCCATAAGGGGCAGATTCAGGGTTTGTTTCAGTGATATTAAAGTCATGGCTATAAAAGATAGAAAGATATGACTATTGATGGTAATCAAGACTCATCTGTGTGTGAGAGTGTGTGTGGATGTGTGTGTGTGTGTGTAGCTTATGGGACCATTTGGAGTTGGTGATCAAGGGAATGCTAATTTGGGAAAATGTTCTGAACTTTCCACCCTGTTCACATGGAATCCTTGTTAACCTTGTTAACCTATGCTGTCAGCAGAGAGGCTTGCTGTCTAATGGAAGTTGCTGTGAAATGTCTTTTATTCTTCTGTCTGATATGGGAGTCACTAACCACATGTGGCTTTAGAGCTTTTGAATGTGGCTACTGCAAATAAGGAGCTGAGTTTTACATTTTATTTAATTTTAATGAATTTTTCTTTAAATAGGCCCATATCTCTTGTGGCTACCATGTCAGACAGTTGAGACATATACATCTGATTAGGTCCCTACTCTCAGAATTTGAGTCAGAAATACACTGAGTAGGATGCTTACCTTTCCCAGCATGGGCCGGGTTAATTTACCTAGCTAATGTTGTTCAACTTCCTTAAACATCTCCCTTCTTCAAGTATCTATTTGCATGAGCTTAGTTTAAAATTCATGTTATTAGCTTCTTACAAGTAACTTCTAAATCAAAGAAAATGAGTCTCTTCTCATACTGGTACTTTATACCACACTGTAAAAAGAATGCACAAATAACTTTATGTGACGTCTTAAAACTGGTTACAAAAAAAATCCATGAATAACAAGAACATCATGACTTAGGGAAACTTACAGTATATACAATATTCTCTGTATATAAAGAATTCTAATTTTCTTGACCTAATGAATTTAGTGTTGCCACACAATATAATTTCCTTTACTGAAACTAAGATAAAATTTTTTTGTGCTTTCCCTACAATTCTTATTTTTTCTTTGATCTTTGAACTAATGGGTATGTAAAGGGTTCTTTAAATCTTAAAAGGTTGAGTAAATCACAATTTATTATCACACATCAAATTTCTCCATTAATATAGAATACTTCATTAGTATAGAACATTAGAAACATTGCATAAAGCTAGCAGTATGCAGAGTTGATTCAAAAAGCCTTCTAGCAGTCTAGTTACGCTAAATATTCATTACCATATATACAGCCGTGCACCACAGACCAAACAACAGGGCTTCTGTAAGATTGTAATACTATATTCTTACTATATCTTTCCTATGTTTAGATATAAAAAATGCTTACCATAGTGTTATAGTTGCCTGCAGTATTCAGTAAATAATATGCTTTATAGGTTTGTACCCTAGAAAGGCTGGTGTAAGTACACTGTGGTTTGCACAGCAACCAAATCACCTGATGATACATTTCTCAGAACATGTCCCTGTCGAAGAATGACTGTAGAATTCTTGACTACATAGACCAGAGCAAATAGGAAAAATGTACATGAACCACTGAAAGATAATCCAGTAATTTCATTTTAAACAAAAATTTTAACCTCTCATCTCATGAAACCTAAATGCTTAGAATGTTAAATAGCCCACATTTTCCTTATGCTGCACCCTTGATCCTTCTGTTTCTTCACTTGATCTTACCAGAAAGAGGACAGAACCATCACAGCATGTGAGCACCAGGTCCTGACTCTCCTGACTTTCAAATTCTCTGACCTTCAAATTCACTCAAGTAAATGTTGCCTGACTTTCCATGTATGTGTGTACTGGAGTCAAAGATCAAGTGAAGATAATTTTATAAGTAAGAAAAGGAAGGGGAGTGAACAAAGATAAAATTTTTTATGATTCTTATGTCGAATTATAAATGTCTAATAAACTTTAAGAAATGCAATGATGGTAAACTTAAAAAAAAATGCAGAACTGTATTACAAGGAATTCCCTATTCTCAAACATTTTCAGCCTACTGACCATCCTCTAAGTAGGTTTAAGACACTGGATCACACATCTGTCACTGCAATAAGTAAATAAGTAAATAACAATAGTAATAACAATCCTCATGAGAGGTATAGTAAGAACAATTTAGCCTTTATTAATGACAGGCCTATATGTAGAATAATCACTTATTAAGATAATCATTTATTAAGATAGCCTCTGACCCATGATTCCATGATCTGTGAGGTATAAATTGTGGGTAATTGTTTTGCAGGTGTTTTAATCCTTATAATGTCTGTGACATAGTCAAGAAGATAATTATTTCCTCAATTTTCACAGATGAGGCAACCAAGGCCCACAGAAAGTAAGTGACCTATCCCACTTCTCCCTAGTTAGTAGGACTAGAAGCAGATCCTCTCCTTGTAAACCTGGTTCTACCTGATGATGTCATCAGAAGACATGAGTAGAGATCAGGTTGTATATGATCTAGTTAAGAACGTCACTCTGGCACACTTCACACAAATTAGAGAATAACAAAGTACTAAAATAATTGTGCAAGAGGCATTTAGAAAAGGAAATGGGTGTGGGTAGAACTAGTTGACAAAACCTTAGGAGGGAATGTGAATGCTGAGCTGAGGTGTGGAAGTTTGGAGACGATGAGTTGGCTAAACTCAGGTGGATCAGACACAGTTTGTGTAGGATTATTCAGGGGTCTATCTGATAGCAACAGAGGGAGAGAGGCCAGAGGTTGGAATAATGAAGTAACTCCAAGAATTGCCTACTTCATTCATTCATTCACTCAATAGTTTTTGATCTTCTCATTTGTTCTGGGCATTGCACTAAGCATGGGGAATACCAATAATAATAGCTTCTCTGGGATTTTACCATCTAACAAGGAGTCAGATAATTACAGTGCACTATACTAAGTGCAAAGATGGAAGAATTAGGGATCTAAGATGTAGTTAGGTACTAGAACTTTCTCATGCATTCTTTTGCAGTTTCCTGACAAAAGTGATGTACATTTAAAAACCAATTGCCAAACAGAGAATAAAGAGCCAGATAGACAAGCATCCAAAGAGGCCAAATGCAAGGCCACCCTGGTGAGTGGGGTCAGGGCGTCTTGCTGTAGGTGACCTTCTAGGATACTCCTGTTCCAAACCAAATCTCTGTATCCTGATGGAGAGTGACAAGAAAAGGGACAGATTCCCACACCCACTTACCCAAACAACTACATAGACAAAAAGGCAGTAGATGGAAGAAGGGTCCCTTGTGAATGTCCATTACCTTTTGACTCTGTCCCTACCCATTAGTAAAATGTAGTCTAATAAATCAGTCAGAATAGCCCCTCTGCTCCCAGGTGGAAGGTATAGGAAAAGAGAATAAAGCAAGAGGCCAGAGCCTCTGTGTCCTAAGGCTAAAACTTAAACATTCTACAGGCACTCAAATGCAATGTGCTCAAAATTGGTATTCCCTATTTCAGGAATATCTGCCCCCTCCCTAATAAGAAGTAAGCACTTGGTTTAATGGGAGGAAAAGAGGGCACCCATCCATCCCAGTCTGGGGAGAGTACAGAGGCAGGCTAGACTTCTGGGCAGCCAACAGATGCCTGAGCAGAGGTTTGAAGAACGGGCAGCAATGGCCAGATAAAAAGAGCCCCATGGGAGGCAGAAAGACATACAGATAGGAGAGAACACATATTTTGATTGCTTTTCAATTATTTGTGATTTCCCATACTTTGAGCACATGCTGGCCTGAATAACTGCATTACTATTGTTAGTGGAAAATCCTATTCGGGATAAAATTAGGTCTAGTAGTCATCCCCAACTCTTTTCTCCCAGTCATTCCTGTTTTGTTTTGTTTGTTTGTTTGTTAAACCCAATGCCACCTGCTCTTCCTACAGACTTGGCTCCAGGGGCATACTACCAATATTTTTCATTTAGCCAAGTTAGAATTAGACTTTTCATCCTGAGTTCTCTTAACCATAATTTTATGGACAAATTGTCAAGCTCAAAGAATAAATGTTGCAGTGTTGGTTCCACTCCATAATTCAAAAAGGAGAGGACTTACTATTTATTTTGCAATATTTTAACTACTTTTATTATTATATTATTATTATTTATTATTTTATTATTCAGCCTCTTTCCCCTGTCTAGACAAGGGTCAGGACAGAGAAGCAGATATAAGGAGAAGGAAAACTCAGCACCGGCTCTGAGTCTCCACACCCTGGGGCCATGCTTTAGGGGATGTCAAGATGGTGAATGCACCAACCCAGAACTACACATGTGTGCAGCTTCCACATGCACTACTGATGGCAGCAGATAGTGTGATGGCAGTTAATTATCTCTCCTCTTTGTTTCTAATGCAAAGCATTTAAGTTTATATGGTGAATATTACTACATGTATAATAGAAAATGATTTCTTCCTCTGCCACGCAGAACATTGGAATCAATTATAATGTCATCAGAATTAAACAAATACCTTTTCTATCATCATAGAAAAAAACAGCCTTTTCAGTGATATGTTTCAGTGGGATATCCTTTTATTATGGTTTTGGATAGGAGGATTATTATATCGTCAAAACTAAATTATTGCCTTTTCTTCTGCCTATTAGAAAAATTAGCACAGTGTGAAATCACACAGAATCTTTTTCTCTTTTTAAAACCTGAATGGAATAACATATAATTAATCCTGTGTGTCACACGAGCTCATTTTTTAATGTGCTAAATAACAGCTATCAATTTAAATTCATTCTAATGCTGTGGTGTTGAAATGCTTTGCAATTACTTGAACAGGATGAGGAGTGTGATGAGACTTCCTTATTGCCTGACACACAGTAGGTGCTTAGTGAAAGCCAGTTCAGTCTGGAGTTGATTGTGAAGACTGGGAGTGATCCCAGAGGAGCCAGAACAAAGGCAATGTTTGGTGAAGAATCTCACAGAGGGTCTTTGTGATTCTTTCTGGAGGTGGAGGTGCCATTTATGCAATGTCTTGACAAAAATATAAGATTTTATGTAACCATAGGTTCCTAGAGCTCTGAAAGTTATTGGTTGAATACATGGTTCTTTTCCATCCTCCCAGAAATTTGATTTACCTTGGATTATCTTTAATATCAAGTTTATAAAGAAAAATATTTTTGCAATATCAAATATTGTGCTACCAAAACTCTCTAAAATATATTTTGGCTTACTGATAATTTTTCTATGTTTTGAATTCTTTGTTTTTCCAGAAGTTAATTGAATTTGAAACTTGATTTGTTCAGTGTGTTTATTTGAAATTTGACTTCAGTCATTAATTTGGCTGCTGTACTATGGTATTATGAAGCAATTTAAATTGAAATGAGAGCCTTTGAATTGAACATAGAACATAAAAATCATATTCTATCCTGTTTTCCTCACTAAGTAACACCTTACTATTTGGAAATTATCTATTCGAAAGAATAGCATCATGCAAATAAATTTTCAATTAAAGGTTGCCTGGAATAATTTTAATTTTTTTATTCTAATACCTACATCTTTTCTTTTGCTGCCAAATTTCTTCAAATTAGAGCAAACTATTAAATTAACTGGTTTGTAGAATTTAATGCAAGAATAAACAAAGTCAGCAGAATATATTAAGTATAGTCTTTTTCTTTTTTCTAACAGATTGACTTCTTGACCAAGTTAAAATGGAACCAACTAATCTGTAATGGGCTTCTAGAATCCCAAGGATGTTGTTAGTTCCTGAAACATTCATTGAATGTTATTATTCATTGAATAATGTCTCTGTGACAGGTGCTCAGCTGGGATCTAGAGGTGATATAAAGATGAGTGAGATAGTTCTCCTTCTTTTAAAGACCTAACTCTTTATGAAGATAGACACATGCCTCAGTGAGTATAATACAAAGTAGATCATGACCAATGTTTAAATAGAAGCATAACATAAGTGCTATAGGAGAAGGAGGGAGGCTGAAACTATTTCCATTAGCATCTGTGAGGAGTGGGAAGTGCCATTTGAATTGGACCTTGGTGGATGGTGCTTGTTCAATAGGCTGCTTTTGTGGATGTCCAGTTCATTATCAATTACATCATATTTCTAGAAAAATGGCTGTGCAGGTGCATACGCAAGCTCCAACTGGGATTCTGAAGTCACTGTCTGTGGAAGTGGAGATTGGCCAACCGCTCAGAGTGAGCGTCTATTGTGTGCGTTGATATGCACAGGGGTGGAGGGGAGGTGGGATGAGAGAGGAAGGATGGTGGAGGGGAACGGATGGCATCTGATCCTCTCTTGCTGCTTCTCCCTCCACCCTGAACATGAGGGGCTCATTTTGAACAACGATTTGAGAAGAGTAACTGCTAAGAGCTAAAAGTATGTTTTTGAAAGATATGATATTCTAGACATAGGATATGCTGCACTGGAAGTCCAAGTGATAAAATTTAACAGAGAGGAGATGCTTCTCTTCTCTCCCACACACAGATGCCGAACCACTTCACACTTGGGGGCTCAGGTGACTGTCAGAGATCCAGTATGCCTGGCAGTGCAACAGGAGACACTGGTCCTTGGGAGTGCAGGATTCTCTAGCAGTGTGGCTGAGCAGGAAAATCAGTTTTGAGGTTTTGGTCCAATGGGGTGACCAACAATTCTGGTTTCCCAGGACTGTTCAAGCTTTTAGGACCCAAAGTCTTGCATCCTGGGAAACTTTTCAATCCCAGGCAAACCTGGACAGTTGGACACCCCAGCTGAGAAACAAACTGCTATTTATGCTCTTGCTTTAAGAAAAAACATGCTCCAACTGTCAAGCTACTTATGAGTGAGCATCTCAACCAGCAGCCAGCATTTATATACCTGAAAATATAAATTTTCCACTGCATGCTATTTTCCTAAATGACCTTACTGAATACTATTCTCTTTAGATAATTGCAAAAAGTAATCTGAAAATATTCCCATGATGGAGAAACTTGAGCTGTGAAGACGTTATAAAAGTGTCTTATAATTTCTAGACCGACTATTTCATATTCTAACATTATAAATACATTGGTTCTATGAATGCATAAATATTTAATTTCATGGATAAGTAACTCTTTCTAAGAAAAATGATTTCAACTTGGAATCTTAAATAGCTATTTGCCTTCTGAAGTTACAATTAAGTTTTGTAGGTTTTGTTTTGTGGTAAGAAATACAGTAGGAAGAAACTAATATGTTTTGAGAAACTAGTTTAAACTGGCCCTTTATTTACTAAAATTCTTTTAATCTTCACTCAACCTATGAGAGGCAGGTATTCTGGTCACATTCTACAGATGTGCAGAGAAGCAGAGTGAGAAAAAGAACACAGCTGGTGGGTGGTGAAGCTGCCCGTGTTCTTTGCGTTATGACTTTTTACCCACAGCACTTAAATTCATTGGACGATATCCTGCACTGTGGCCACAGGGAGAAGCAGCATAGAGAACCAGTAAGATGAAAATGCTGGTGTCAGAAAGATCTGCCATCTTTTCACTATGTGACTAATCCCCTTATCCTCAAAAATAGATTTCACCTAAACGTCTAGCATGTTGAATACTAATATAGTTATATCAACTTAAAAAATTTACCTTTTCCTTTCATGCATTTACTTTAAACCTTCATGAGCCACTGAGCTCCAAGTTGTACCTCTTGTAATAAAATACAGCTATTTTTTTAAAGGCAAAAAGTTTTTATTAACTAGCAAATTTAGACTATTCACATTTATAAGGATTGCTGAATGCAGATCTATTTCTACCATTTTATTTTGTTCTTCATTTTTACTTCTTTGTGTTTTTTTTTAACTTCTTTCTTTCTTTTCTTTTTCTTTTTTTTTTTGTCTTCTATTGAATAAATAAAGTTTCTTTTTTTAAAAATTATAAATCATAGCTGTGTGCATTAATATGATCATGGGGCACCATACACTTGGTTCATAGATCGTTTGACATATTTTCATCACACTGGTTAACATTTTTCCTGGCATTTTCCCAGTTATTTTGTTAAGACATTTACATTCCACATTTGCCAAGTTTTACATATACCCTTGTAAGATGCACCACAGGTGTAATCCCATCCATCCCCCTCCCTCTACCCACATCCCCCCTCCCTCCCCACCCTTTCCCTTTTCCCCCTATTCTTAGATTGTAACTGGGTAATAG